>CAUYTI010030556.1:0-22944 GCA_963575145.1 Galago senegalensis | reverse complement strand
CAGTATTATTGTCAGAGAGAGTGGTCATAAAGCTAAGTACTAACATATTATGTTTTTGTTAACAAAAAGGTTTGCCACAATTTTCAATAGAATATGGTTAATGGCTTGGCACCTATAGCTCAACCGGCTAAGGCACCAGCCATGTACACCTAAGGTGGCGGGTTCGAATCCAGCCTGGACCCGCCAAACAACAATGATGGCTGCAACCAAAAAATAGCCGGGTGTTGTGGCGGGCGCCTGTGGCCCCAGCTACTTGGGAAGCTGAGGCAGGAGACTCGCTTGAGCCCAGGAGTTGGAGGTTGCTGTGAACTGTAATGCCACGGCACTCTACCCAGGGGGACAGATTGAAGCTCTGTCTCAAAAAAAAAAAAAAAAAGAATATGGTTAATAATAAAAAGATCATCTGGTCTATGCCCACAAATCTGTATTCTGAAATTTCAACCCAGAGCTACTATCTTCAATTTAAGCTGTTAGAATTTATAATCCAAAAGACCAAAAATCGCTTTGCAAAAAAGATATTTGCACCAGATTATTCATTGCAGTTCAATTCATAATAGCCAAGTCATGGAAGAAGCCCAAGTACCCATTGACCCATGAATGAATCAATAAATTGTGGTATATTTATACCATGGAAAATTATACAGCCTTTAAAAAAGATGGAGACTTTACCTCTTTTATGTTTATATGGAGGGACCCGGAACATATTCTCCTGAGTAAAGTATCTCAAGAATGGAGGAAAAAGTATCCAGTGTACTCAGTACTTCTATGAAACCTACTTATATTTACTCACACATTCTTATGAAAAATAGAACACAATTATAGCCCAGGATGAAGGAGAGAAATGGAATGGAAAGGGAGGGGTGGAGGGAGGTCTGACAGAGGGAGGGTAAACGGCGGGACCACACCTATGATGCATATTGCAAGGGTACAAGTCAAATCTGTCAAGTGTAGAACATAAATGTCTTAACACAATAATCAAGTAAATGAAGCGAAAACTATGTTGATCGGTTTGATGTAAGCACGTCAAATTGTATAAAAAAATCAACACACTGAACTCCACATATGTGTAAATGTATTTATGATCTATGTGCATATGAATTAATAAAAAAAGCATGTAAAGCTAAATAAAATAAAATAAAATAAATTCTGCTTAATCTAGCAAAGTACTTTCTTTTTCTTTTTCTTTTTTTTTTTTTTTTTGCAGTTTTTGGCCAGGGTCAGGTTTGAACCCACCACCTCTGGTATATGGGGCTGACGCCCTACTCCTTGAGCCACAGACACTGCCCCCTTTTTCTTTGTTTTTGAGACAAAGTGTCACTCTGTTGCCCTGGTTAGAGTGCCTACTGTGGCATCATAACTCACAGCAACCCCAGACTCTTGGGCTTGAGCAATTCCCTTACCTTAGCCACCCAAGTAGCTGGGACTTTAGGCCCCCACCACCATGCCTGGCTAGTTTTTCTACTTTTTTTTTTTAGACAGAGTCTCACTCTGGCACCCTGACTAGAGAGCTGTAGCATCATAGCTCACAGCAACCTCAAGTTTTTGGGCTCAAGCAATCCTCTTGCCTCAGTTTTTTCTATTTTTAGTAGACATGGGTCTTGCTATTGCTCAAGCTGGTCTTGAACTCCTGAGCTCAAGTGGTCCATGCACCTCGGCCTCCCAGAGTACTAGGATTACAGGCGTGAGCCACTGCACCTGGCCACAAGTATTTTCTTTACCTAACAGTCATCACATACTTAGTCATAACTAAGATTGTGTGTTTTGGGGAAAGAGCATGAGATTTTGATCCAGAGAGCCTTGGCCTTGCAAATTATGAGCAGAATGACTTTGGGCAAGATAGTTGTCAGAGCCCCAGTTTTATTACTTGGAAAGCACCAATAAGATATTACTTGCCTTACAGAATTGTAATTAGGATAAAATAAATAATAATGTTTTCAAAGTGTTATACAAAAGAAAGCTGTTATTTGTATTATAGTAATAAAGTAGTAGTAACTGAGCATTCTAGATGGCAGTTGAATTTTTGTACCATTTACTTTTTTTTTTTTTTTTTTTTTTTTTTTTTGCAGTTTTTGGCCAAGGCCGGGTTTGAACCCACCACCTCTGGTATAGGGGCCAGCGCCCTACTCCTTGAGCCAAAGGAGCTGCCCCCGTACCATTTAAATTTATCATTAAATAAATTCTGTCAAGTGAGTTTCTGCTAAATAAGAGAGATTCCTAATGAAAACGTTCATGTGTGTTGAGAACTTGATGGACAGCCCATCGTATTCACCAACCGCAGAGAGCTGAACTCCTGACATGAAATCCCGAGGACCATGACTTTTCAGAAGTCTGAAAGACCTCGCTGTGTTTCACTGGAGTGGGGAATAACCATCGGTGGTTACACCGTGTAAGAAAGCTACACTCGACTAGAATCCAAGCTGTAGGAAGATCAGAGAGCACCGCAATGCAATTCCTGGCCCACCACAGATATTTCTTCTAAAATCCCAAAGACCCGAAGCTTCACCTGTTTCTCACTGTCAATTGCCTCAAGCTATAAATAGGACCAAAGCTCATCTCTCTCCACTCAGCAAAGAAGCGTCAGATTACAGAGGGTAAAGCAAGATAATAAAATGAACGTCAGGGTGTTTCACAGTGTCACTCAGCCATCCCCATGCTCCCTACTCTCTTCCTTTCTACTGTGCTACCCTAGAATCAAGGATCCCAGCAGCAATGCCTCTGTTCAAACTTCCAGGTAGGTGTGCAAAGCGTTTGGAGAGCTCAATTTTTCTCATATGCAACCATTCCTTTAGCTATCATGTCAGCTTTGATAATCATTTTTTTTTGTATGTTCAGAACAGCTTTAATAATACATTTCAAGAAAAGGTAAAACATTTTCCAAGTTTCTGTTTGTTTTTAGTTTGGGGAAGAGATTGATTTAAAACTGTATTATGGGGGTGGGATCTTTGATGATCCCAGTAGAAAACTGGGTGAGATATTTAATATCTACTCCGCTGTCTAAACAAAACATGCACTGCCCCGGTTGTGAGACGGGTGCTGTACAGTGCCTCTAGCTGTAGTATTAGCTGAAAACCATGAGCATAACAAAAATATTAGCCAAAGCTGGTTCACAACCCACATTTATACACAGAGCAATTTTTTTATTATCTTTTCTTTTTTGCTCTATGAGAAAATCAAGCACAGTAATTTTTTTAATTTTTTAATTGCTTTTTATTAAATCATAACTTTGTACATTGATGCACTTATGGGGTTCAGGGTACTGCTTCAATATACAATGTGAAATGCTTACACTGAACTAAGTAACACATCCATCAAGCACAGTAATTTTTTTTTTTTTTTTTTGCAGTTTTTTGGCCAGGGTTGGCTTTGAACCCACCACCTCCTGCATATGGGGCCGGCACCCTACTCCTTTGAGCCACAGGCACTGCCCAAGCACAATAATTTTTTTTTTGTAGAGACAGAGTCTCACTTTATCACCCTTGGTAGAGTGCTGTGGTATCATAGCTCACAGCAACCTCCAACTCCTGGGCTTAGGCGATTCTCTTGCCTCAGTCTCCTGAGTAGCTGGGACTACAGGTACCCGGCTATTTTTTTGTTGCAGTTTGGCCAAGGCGGGAATAGAACCTGCGACCCTCGGTATATGGAGCCAGCACCCTACCCACTGAGCCACAGGTGCTGCCCAAGAGATGGTTTTGTTTTTTGGATTTTGGGGGGGGTTTTGCAGTTTTTGGCCAGGGCTGGGTTTGAACCAAGCACAGTAATTTTTAAAAGAATAATGTTATGGTTCTTTTTTAGTATAAAAGCAATATATTATATTTATTATGTGAAATAAAAAGAAAAAACCTACACTGAAAAATGAAAGAAAAACCGGGAAATTTAGGACAGTGATAATAATAATAACAATAATCACCACAGTCCCATAGTCCAAAAATATCCACTCTTAACATTTTAGTGTTTTCTTCTCAATCTATTTTCCATGCAAAATTATATTTTAAAAAACAGTTGTGATTAGATTATATATGTACCTTTCCACATCCTCCTTTTAGCAGGATAATGTTTTGGGGTAACATTATAACTTAACTGTTTTACCATGATGTCCTAAACATGGCTTACATGGCTGTCTAATATTCTAATTTTGTTGACTAATCCCCTAGACTCTTTACAGTTCTTTGTAAGTCTGATAAGTCCATGGTCTGATAATATTTGCACCTAAAACTTTTTCCATATTTAAGGATTATTCCTGAAATAGCTTCTCAGAAATGGCTATTTTGTAGGTGTTACTGAATTGCTTGCCAAATGAGCTATTTTAGTTCACTGCTGCAGCATCATGTGAAAGTTCATATCCCCCTTCAACAGATTTTTTTTTTTTTGAGACACAGTCTCACTCTGTCCCTGGGCTAAAGTGCCATGGTGCCATAGCTCACAGCAACCTCGAACTCTTAGGCTTGAGCAATTCTCTTGTTTCAGCCTCCCAAATAGCTGGGACTACAGATATGTACCACCACACCCAGCCAGTTTTTGTTTTTTTAGTAGAGATGGGGATCTTGCTATTGCTCAGGCTGGTCTCAAACTCCTGACCTCAAGGGAGCCACCTGCCTCAGCCTCCCAGAGTGCTAGGATTACACGTGTGAGCTACTGTGCCTTTAAATTTATATGTGTACTTTTACATCATCAGGTGTTTTTTAAAATCACATTTTACAAAGGGTACCTTTGTAAAAGTACACATATAAATTTAAAGAGATATATCAGAAAGATACGGTAGCAAACTGGAGATGAACTGAAAGAATGAGCTGAAATAACACGTCCATCACATCTCTTCCTCTCCCCAGTCTACGTGCTTCTATTCCGAAGCACTAACAGCCGCTATGGTTTCTGAAAGTTGTTCATGAATTTTGTCTTGTTTTATTTTACTTCATACAGCTGAAGAAAAACGTGAGTATTTTTGGACTATTTTTCCTGTCATTTGTCAGAAATGATCCTGTTCCTTATTCAGAAACGTGGTGATTTCTCAGCAGTGTTTATTAAGTGATACTACTGAAAGTCAGCAAAGATGAATGATGACCATGGTTACCCCATAGCATGAAAAATGGGGTATATGAACTACACGTGTGTAGTTTTTTTTTAAAGAAAATTTCAGAAGGAATTTATTTGATATTTTGAAATAAAAGACACGGATTAGCCGAAGCGGCCTATTGAATCCGGCCTTAGTTAAGCTTCAACTCCAGTGCAAAAAAATGTTGTTGTGAAGCTTTGTGACCGGATCAAATAAAAACCTATTTAGATAAAACTGTAACGTTAGCTGTATGCTCCCCTCCCTCTCAAATCAGACTTTTCTTTCGCTGACTGAGGTCGGTCTGCCTCTGAGTTCCTCTGTGAGATGAGATGTGGCAGAGGAGAGGCCTTCGACCTCGTCTTTCCTCCGTAGCAACGAGGCACTGCTGAGAAGCAAGCATGTTTTCTGGATTTGCTGGGTGAAGAAGAAAGCATGGATTCCTTTTCTCAAGTCTTGCACTTGCTGTGTTAATAATAATAATGCTCAACTTCTGGAAAGTCCTGCAGAGTTTTGAAAGTGTTTCCTATTTAATCTTCATGGCACTTCTCTGAAGTCGACATTATTATTATTAACATTCCCTTTTTATGATGATGAACACAGAGGCTCCCAGTGATTGTATGGTTTGCTCACAGCCAAGCAGCTGTCAAGGACACTTCTTCCCATTCCTAACGCAGTATTCTTCCTGCTTTACCATCCTACTTCTTGCTTCCATATTCTTGTCTATTCTCTATCCAAAGGTGATGTCCTGTCCTCAAGACATCTCCACTCAGATCTTCCATTATCTCAAATACAACTTGTTCGAAAACTATTTCTCCTTTACCTCATGAATTCAGGTTGTCAGCGAATGTTACCTACTCATTTTTTGAAATATAAGTTTCACTCTTTCCTTTCCACAGTCACCACTCCCTGAGTTCTTGAATTAGGAATCAAATTTCAGCTGTGGTTACGTGAAGTCAAAACAACTGGTTGATTCAGTGGAAGGAAATATCAACCATATAATTTTGGGTCATCATGTAAACTACTTCTTAAGAATAAAGTTTCTACTTTCCAACCATCTGTAGTGGCCTAGGGAGAGACAATCTTAGTAAAGACAAGGTTTTAAAATATGCCGAATGCTTGTTCTGGAAGAGCCAGATTTCTGGCAAGTGGGATTTGGTTTCTGGGCATCCATTTCCATGCCGTGCTTCCGGAGGTGTCCAGAAGCATTGTCACAAACCCAGCATGACTAAGCCAGATGCATTGTCATCCTCATTCTCATCATCATAGCCAACCAGCTTATTTCCATCTGCCCTGCATGGCGCATGACGCCCTCATAACTCCTGCCTGCCCCGCTCTCAAGGTGCACGCACTGCTTGTAAAGCTCAGGGATAAATGCTACTCGTCCCGCAGGCCGGGTGGAAGCAGGGTGGGGAGGCATTCTCAGGCCATCGAGTGTGTTTCACCTAGTGTTCCATTTGTCCCTTGTGGATCACGGTGCTTGCCAAAGAACTACTTGTAGCATCCAAAGATGCTTTTCAGTTTCAGGAAGTGTTTGAGTTTAATGAGGCAAACAGGTGCATGAAGTTCAGCCAGCACAGTGGGCTTCTCCAGCAGCTCTCCTGGGACAAACCAGGATTTTAAAACCGGCTGACCTGACTGTGTTGGTGAAGTTATGAATCGATTCCTGTCATTTGCAACATGCGTTTCTGTCTACACTAAGTCATATATCATTTATCATTTCCCTAATAACCCAATGCTAACCCCAAATACCAAATGTCTGTTTATCCAATGCTACCAAATTATATCATTCCATTTAATCTGGGACTTTGTTTTCCTTAAGGCATTTTTACATATACTATATTATCTCGCTTGGTGTCACAATAGCCTTGCAAGTGAGCTTAAGTATTAGCATTTCCATTTTACAGACAAGACAACTAGAACAGAGGAAGGCAAAGGGGTTGGTACGTGCAGAGCAGGGGCCTTGAATACACTTCGCCCACTTAAGTTAGAACTGAGAATGTAGACTTCTGGAGGCCCATGTAGACATTAAGGGGCGTGGGTGTCTTTCCCTCTGCACGTAGTTTGCTCCATCATCCTGTTGGAAATGTCTCTCCGTCTTCTACTATTGCTCCAAATATCTATGTGGTTGCTACTAGTTCTCTTAAGGAAATACCAAAAGCACTAGAGGTAATAACCATTTGGATTAAAACAACTGACAGTCTGGAGAACGAGTGGAACTTAACAGGAAAGCAGCTAATGGATGGCCAACACCACCCTGTATGATGAAACTGGTTCTCTAATAACCTGAGGATCTTGGGATCATTCACTGCCAAGCTAAAGGTCACCCTCTCCTCCTGTTTTAAGAATAGGGAAATTTGGCTCGGCGCCTGTGGCTCAGTGAGTAGGGCGCTGGCCACATACACCAAAGCTAGCAGGTTTGAGTCTAGCCCGGGCCAGCTAAACAATGACAACTGCAACCAAAAAATGGCCAGGCATTGTGGCAGGCACCTGTAGTCCCAGCGATTTGGGAGGCTGAGGCAAGAGGATCACTTAAGCCCAAAAGCTTGAGGTTTCTGCGAGCTAATGCCACAGCACTCTACTGTGGGTGACATAGTAAGACTCTGTCTCAAAAAAAAAAAGAGACAGAGAGAAATTAAGTTACATAAAAGTAAAATCGGTTTCCAAGGTGTCATTCACTATGGAAGGCCCATATCCACAAGAAATGGAACTCCCTTTGCTGGGCGCAGTGCCTCACACCTGTAATCCTAGCCCTCTAGGAGGCCGAGACAGGTGGAGACTTTGAGCTCATGAGTTTGAGACCAGCCTAAGCAAAAGTGAGACCCCGTCTCTGCTTAAATAGAAAACTGAGGCAAGAGGCTTGCTTGAGCCCAAGTGTTGTAGGGTGCTGTGAGCTACTGTCATAGCTATCGTCATATCATCTTCTCAAAAAAGAAGAAAGAAATGGTACTCCCAATGCAAAGTAGTAAATTTTAGTGGCCTCCTGCCCCCACACTGCAGCATTTCACTAAGTTATCAGGATTTGACAAAAACAAGGTTTGATGTGTGAGAGAAACACAGTATCTGTCCTAAGAAGAAGAAAGGTCCTAAAGTACACATTTATTTCTCAGAACTTTTTTTTAATTAATTAATTTATTTTTGAGACAGAGTCTCAAGCTGTGGCCCTGGATCGAGTGCTGTGGCATCACAGCTCATAGCAAGCTCCAATTCCTGGGCTCAAGCAAGTCTCCTGCCTCTACCTCCATAGTAGCTGGTACTACAGGCACCCATCACAATGCCAGCTATTTTTTGGTTACAGCCATCATTGTTGTTTGACGGGCTGGGCTGGATTCAAATCCGCCAGCTCAGGTGTATGTATGTGGCTGGCGCCTTAGCCACTTGAGCCACAGGCACAGAGCCATATTTCTCAGAACTTCTTACATCACTGGGGTCACTGGTTCTCCTTAGGAAGAAAAACCTGAAGGACTGATAGCCCCATCCACCTCTCCAAAACCATCAGAAGACTCCACCAACCTAATGGGAAGGACCGTGCTGCATGGTTACTAGGAAATCAAACTTAGCCTTGCCAGAAACAGGCGGTTGTATATTAAGTGCTAGTCCTAGAACAGCCCAACCCCATCTTTAGGACCTTCCCGAAATGTCCTATGAGATTCTCAGAGAATCTGACCTGTGTTTCTTGGAGATTTCCAAGCTGCCCACAGACACCTGCACAGGGAGAGTGGGCGCTCAGCTCTGTGCTGTTTCTGGGAGGCGGCCGGAGAGCAGGGGAGCCATGGGCCCTGTACAGTCCTTACCCTTATGCCTTAACTATAGAAGAAAGTCTTCGATGACTTTTGAAAAAGGGTCTGAATGCTAATATGTGAAAACTTCTTTTAGAAATTGATGACTCAATGCGTAGCTTTGCTGAAAAAGTGTTTGCCTCCGAAGTCAAAGATGAGGGGGGCCGTCAAGAGATTTCCCCCTTTGATGTGGAAGAGGTCTGTCCAATTTCTCATCATGAGATGCGAGCACACATATTCCAGCTGGAGATTTTGTCCACCTCCTTAGAAGGCAGGAGGTAAGTGGTATAAGGGGAAAGGCTACACAAGGAGGGCGGGGAGGGGGGTGAATGTCAGGGAAGATATGGTTCAGTCTGTCTGACTGACAGTTCAACTTAGAGGAAAAATTCTGCCGAGGTTAGAAATTCTTTCCCCACCCAACAAGAGGACTCAAGCTACCTGTGCCATTGTTCCAAACCAAAGGGGTATATGATGGTTGTGAATATCCTCCACTTATACACAATGTTTATAAAGCTGGAACTCCAGGGCCTTCACCTTCAGGCTCCATCCCTAGCCAAACCTGGTGCTGTGCTCCCTCATATCAGTCCTGCCATCCAGTAGTCTGATCACCTGTGCCCTTAGGAATGCAGCTCTGTTTCTGCCCTCTCCCCTGCCCACCCTGTATCTATGACGTAGATTTGCTGCCTTCCCCAGGCATCTTCAGAGATTCCTCTCAGCAAGTCTATTTTCCTTTTTTTCTTCTCCTTCTCCTCCTCCTCCTCCTCCTCCTTCTTCTTCTTCTTCTGACACAGTCTTGCTCTGTCCCCAGGCTACAGTGCAGTGGTATAGCTCACTATAACCTTAAACTCCTGGGTTCAAGTGATCCGCCCACCTTGGCTGGGATTACAGGTGTGAACCACCATGCCAGGCCCTCTATTTTCCTTTATTTAAACCCCTCTACGATTCATTATCTGCCACATTTTAGTCCTCAAACATATACTGACCACTTACTTAGAACCCCTTCCTCCTAGCCCTTCCCCTATCCTACCACCCTCATGGGGTAAAGATCATTCTTCTGTGTTTCTCTTGGTTTTATGCCTTTAAAGTAAAAAACAACAATCCACCCCCTCTGGCATCCTCCATCAGACCCAACATAGGACTTGGGCCAAAGCAGAAACTCAGTAAATACTTGTTGATTTGAGGAAATAATATTAAAATACCTTATGAGCTCCAGGTACTGTGCTAGGCATTTTATATATATTAAATCTCACAGACATAAGGGAGCCATTTTTACACCATTTTTTCAGATGGGAAGATGGAAGCTCACAGAGCTTAAGGAACATGAACAAAATGACACAGGTAACTGATAGAGCCTGTGTTACTGCAGTACCCAGAACGCCTGGGAAGAACGGTGCTGCGTTGAAGGCCTTCTGGGATGATTGCTAAGGCCCACTGTTCCCAGTTACACTAGGAAGGACGGGACAAGGTCATGTGTCTTAAACGATAGCTCCTATCACTAAGCTTAGATCCTGTTTCTGACACCCCACCCACATTTTAATGTTTCTTTTTTGTCCTCAAAACAAAATTGTATAGTGTAACATCTGTCTATCATGATGAAAATCCTGAAAAAGACGAACTTAATTCTTAACTTTTAATTTCAAATCCAGAAAAAAGCGTTTCCAAGGACGAAAGACTGTTAATTTGTCTATTCCACTAAGTGAAGCATCTTCCACCAAACTGTCCCACATCGACGAATACATTTCTTCATCTCCAACCTACCAGACTGTGCCTGATTTTCAGAGAGTGCAGATCACTGGTGACTATGCCTCCGGGGTGAGTTACTCCTTGCTACTCAGAATTAGCTGCTAGGAAGTCATTTAGCTTGATAGTTCTAGCTTCTTATCTTCTTCCCCTTCTCACTGAGGAAAGGGTTAGCTCACCTGTCCTTTGTCCTACTTCATTATTACATTTTTTTAAAACAAAGTCTTACTTTGTTGCTCTCAGGAGAGTGATATGGTGTCATAGCTCACAGCAACCTCAAACTCTTGGGCTCAAGTGATCCTCTTGTCTCAGCCTCCCAAGTAGCTCGGACTACAGGCACCTGCCATGACATCTGGCTAGTTTTTTTTAGAGATGGGGTCTCGCTCTTGCTCAGGTTAGTCTCGAACTCCTGAACTCAGGCAACCCACCTGCCTTGGCCTCCCAGAGTGCTAGCATTATTGTATTTCAATGCTAATATAATATGTCTACATTTCTGCTTTTGTCATCTCCTATAATTCCTCCTCTACCATGCTTGCTTGTACATGAATACGGAGTAGAATGCAATGTCTGTGTTACAGAATACAGCAGGGAGATTATGGCAAGAAGACCAAAGATCTGGTTAGAATTGGTGTTTGGAAGCGAAAGGGGGGTGGGACAAGGACCGAAGAGAGGGGCAGCTGGCCTGGTCTTGCTGATAGTGTCATAAAACAGAAAAGAAAATCTTTGGGAGGCAGAGGGAGCATTAGGGAAAAGAAGGATTCACAGCAGTCCTAGGATGGAGAGAAAGGCTTCAGGTAGCATTAGCCAGACAAAGAAAACACATCAAAAGAAAGAAAGAGAGAAGAGAAGAAAGGGGACACCAGAGAAAAGAAGGAAGTTAAGAGAAAGGTTAGAAAATTCTAATGAAGCTATTGTTTTTTGATAAGGCTGCACTCTGGTTTCATTGCAAATGCTTACACAGTAAATGATTACTCGGAACAAACTCTAGTATGCCACAGAGACAGCAAACTTATGTCACAAACAACTTGACCTGCTTGTCCTGTCCAGAACAGATGGTCAATTCATAAATCTCTGCCACACAGACTTGCAGAATCAGCATCATATTGGTAAAACTGCTCTTTCGCTACTAGTGTGCGCTCCAAATATAGTTTTAATGACCAGTGCTGAGCCCCCTTCTCATGTAACTGACCCAGTTAGGGTCAGTCCTAAGAGACTCAGAAGTGACAGAGCAATTAAATGCACACCATCCCGGCTTACTCATTTTCTGAAAACATGAGTGCTGTCCAAATATCAGAGAGGTTATATGCTAAATAACTGAACTGTAATGCTTAATAGGGACAAGGACAAGGCAAACAGTTTGGAGAACTCAAAATAACATAAACATTAGGAGACGTTTGTGATATTATAGTTGGTAGAAATGAAAACAACAATAAAAGGAAAGAAGATGGAAGGAAAGAAAAAGTACACAGAAGTCAAGGAGTAGCTTCTGGAGGGCACCTGAAGTCTCTGAAAACCCAAATGTGTTGCTGTACCTGGTGGCTGCATGTGGTGAGCTGCGGGCGGCTCTCCATCTGGTTGGAGTCTGAATCCAAATCGGTCTCCATCCTTGTGATTTAAACAGGGGAGTAAAGGAGGAGATCAGGGATAAGTTCCCAAGACCATTAGTCCCTAATAAATAATTGATTCAGTTTAATCATTCCTTACTGGGCATGTTCCTGTGCGAAGTGCTGAGGACATGCAGACAGATAAGATGGGCTCTTGTCCCTGGGGACCTGATACACCAGTGACCTATTAGGTGGCAATAAAACAAGCATGCCATTGGAAGCAGAACCTAGAACCAGCACCTGTGCCAGACTCTCTCAGCCAAGGTCAGCAGGTCTTTAAAAATAGTTAGGCTGGGTGTGGTGGCTCACTCCCATAATCTGAGCACTTTGGGAGACTGAGGCTGAAGGATGCTTGAGGTCATGAGTTCAAGACCAGCCTGAGCAAGAATGAGACCCTTTCTCTACAAAAAATAGAAAACTTAGCCAAGTATGGTGGCACATTCCTATAGTCCCAGGTACTCAGGAGGCTGCGGCAGGAGGATCACTTGAGCCCAGGAGTTTGAGGTTGCAGCGAGCACTGATGATACCTTGTCAATCTAGCCGGGGTGACAGGGTGAGAACTTGTCAGTAAAAAAAAAAAAAGTTAAAAAGATTAGGATCGATTTCTGAATCTCAAACCATCGGGAACAAGCTTATGTTGGTCCTAGAGAGAACATCTTTGGGCTCTGATTATAAGCATTCAATAATTTCAAGGTGTAACTGACTGGATATGCCAGGAATTGGGGATGGGGACAGAGAAAATAGACCAGTTTTGAAAATTTCCAGCAACTCTAATAGTAAGGCTTTGTTCTGGAAGCTCTCCATTTTTAACTACAGATCAAATTCTCCTTAAAACCATCTAAAAGAATCACTTCTCACAGGATGATGTTCTGATTCCTGTGTAGCTACAGAAAGTGGCGCATGTGGACAGAGTTTAAGGGATCTTGACTCCTTATTCATGCCGAATTATTTTCCTCACTGACTCACAAGTGGTTTCAGTTCTCACAACTAGAGTCAGGTCTGTCTGTCTGTCTGTCTGTTTTTCTTCCTTTATTTATTTATGAATTTATTTATTTTGTCTTTCTTTTCTTCCTTTATTTATTTATTAATTTATTTATTTTGAGACAGATTCTCACTCTGTCTCCCTGGGTAGAATGCCATAGCATCATCTAGCTCACAGCAACCTCAAATTCTTGACCTCAATCAATCCTCTTGCTTCAGCCTCTAGAGTAGCTGGGACTACTGGCACCTGCCACAGTGCCCAGCTAGTTTTTCTATTTTTAGTGAGATAGGATCTGGCTCTTGTTCAGGCTGGTCTGAACTCCTGAGCTGAGGGATTCCATCCACCTCAGCCTCCCAGAGTGCTGGAATTATAGGCATGAGCCACCCACCAAGCCTCAGATTGTCTTTCAATTGAGGTGTTTGTTGTCTTCTACTTAAAATGCCTATATGTTACCTGGAAAGGCAAGTATACACCATATTAGAATGGGAAATCATATTTGCTAGAAAATCACTTCTATGTAACAACAACAAAAAAACCCACAGGGCTATAAGGGAAACACTCATTGGAGTAAGTTTTGATAGAGATGAAAAAGCCAGAAAGGTTCAAGGACCTGTTCCTGGAGGGAGACCCAGGACCCAAGGAAATGAGGAAGCAGCCAGGGGGGCAAATGAGGCTTGACCAGGGCTGCCACACACAGGACAGCTGGGAAGTACCAAGGATAAGCTTCACCCACTTCCCAGATGTTCATGGGATTGACTCTGATATTCTGGCGTTTTCCTACAGGTTACAGTTGAAGATTTTGAAATGGTTTGCAAAGGTCTGTATCGGGCATTATGTATACGGGAGAAATACATGAAGTCATCGTTTCAGAGGTTCCCGAAAACCCCGTCCAAGTACTTGCGCAACATCGATGGGAAGCCTTGGGTAGCAAACGAGAGCTTCTATCCTGGTAACTAACTCTCTTACGTAATGTATGGAATACATCTTTCAGTTTAACTACTAAACATTAAATTTAAAGGATGCCCCTAGACTGTAAATAATCCAGTCTAAAAATATAGTCATCTTTGGCTCCATCACTCCTGCCACCATGTCCAAGCACTTGGTCAGTCTGTACAAGATCCCTCTGAACCTGCTCTCTCTTCACCATTCCCCAAACCCTGAGTTAGTTTTATATTTCTTCTTGCCCAGATCATTCAAATAGCTTTCTTAACTACTCTGCTGCATTATAATCTCATCCTCTTTCAGTTCATCTTCACTTTGGTTCCAGTTATTAAAACACAGATCGCACACATCCTTCTGACAAAAACCTTTAGCTCATCCTCATTACCCACAAGGTAAAGTGGAGTCTGGAGCTCAGCAAAGGATTAACCCCGTCTGGCCTCCTAACCTCATTTTATTGCTTTATTTTTGGACTCACTTCCTCTACTTCTAAACCTACGTCCTCTACTCTACCTTTGATACTCTTTGTTCTGGTTTAAAGGGGTTTCCCTGTGTAATTGTCTTACATCTTCTTTTTGTGAAGACAGAGTCTTACTCTGTCACCCTGAGTAGAGTGCCATGGCATCATAGCTCACAGCAACTTCAAATTCTTGGGCTCAAGCAAACACGTTGCCTCAGCCTCCTGAGCAGCTGGGACAACAGGCACCCACTGCAATGCCTGGCTGATCTGTCTATTTTTAGTAGAGACAAGGTCTCTCTCTTGCTCAGGCTGGGCTGGAAACGAAACTCCTGAGCTCAGGCTATCCATCCACCTTAGCCTCCCAGAGTGCTAGAATTAAAGGCATGAGCCACCGTGCCCACCCTAGTCTTACATCTTTATGATTATACTCCTAGAACTGAAATTTTAGGGAGGCAAATATTTAAGATTTTTAAACTTCCAAATTATCATGTTATTAAAGATCTCCAGTTGTACAACTGCCCTTCTGTAATTTATTTTAATATAAAGATCATAGTAAAATGTTTACAGTTTGGTAACTCATAGTGTTGGTTCACCTGTCTATAATATTGACATTGAGAATGTTTGTCTTGCCTTTATTTCCTGTAAATTACACTTTATTTCTCTAATACAGCTAAGCATAAGGACTTGAAAATTGATGTTTGATATAGCAACATGTTGTCACTTCTTTCAATTTCCTTATCTCCCAGTTTGGAACAGGAATGTGGCAACTTTTTCCTGTTTTGTTTTCTCACTCTGGCTACGTTAGGAGACTTTCTGTGAAGGGGCATGAATGACCCTAGTGGCTGAGAGTAAATGGAGAAGGGCTCTGAGCATGTGGAATAATGGCTTTCTTAACGCTGTTAGCAGTGGAAAGAAGGAAATATTTATCCACTTAGTCCCTTTTTACTTACTTTAGCAGAAACTGTATATGCTTTAAAAGGTGGGAAATGGACCCAGGCACAGTGGCACACACCTGTAATCCTAGCACTCTGTAAGGTTGAGGCCAGCGGCTTGCCTGAGCTCACCAGTTTGAGACCAGCCTGAGCCACAGAAAGACCTTGTCTCTAAAAATAGCCGGGCACTGTGGTGGGCACATGTGGTCCCAGCTACTTGGGAGGCTGAGGCAAGAGAATCACCTAAGCCAAAGAGTTTGAGGTTGCTGTGAGCTATGCAACCACAGCGGTGCCAAAAAGTGAGACTGTGTCAAAAAAAAAAAAAAAAAAAAAGGGTGAGAAACATAATTATCATAAGAATTATGATTCTTACATGTGTAATAAGAATTTATTTTATAACTGCCTTTACACTAAAAACTACATGAGGCGGAGCATAGAGGATTTTTATGGGAGTAAAACTATTCTGTATGATACCATAGGGATGGATACATGTCCTTATACACGTGTCAAAACCCATCGGAGGTACAACATCGAGAGTGAGCCCCATGTGAACTGTGGACTTTGGTCGACTATGGTGTGTGCGCTGTGATGCAGGATGTGGGGGGGGGGCTGGCTGTGTGTTTGTGGTATTGGAGAAGGGTGGAAACTCAGCACTTTCCACTCAGGTTTACTGTAAACCTAAAACTGCTTTTTGAAAGTCGATTTTAAAAAAAGACCACTCTATTTATACTAACTTTTTAAAAGGTTGATTTCTGAAGGTAAAGATCTTTTTCTAACTGTAGTTTAACCTTTATTTTTATGCAATTATGTAATATGCTAATAGAATGCTCTAAACAGAAAGACTTTGATGATCAACATTAGTAAATAAAATTATTTGTAAGTAGTATATCAATTACTTTATATAAACAGTACTCCTAAGAACTTAAAAATCATTCTTATGCTAGATAAAATATTACTTTTATAGTTATTTTTTACTATTAATTTAGTCATCTTTGATGGACAACGCAAAGCTAGACTTTAGCTCAATTCTGAATAACGACAATTTATGAAGTATAGGATTCTAAACTAAGGAGATTTTATAGTATTTTATATGTTGGTTATTTTTCTGTGGTTATTTATCCTATGTGCTAATATATTACTCTGTGTTTTATTGAAAAAGTCTTTACTCCTCCTGTGAAGAAGGGAGAAGACCCTTTCCGAACAGACAACCTTCCTGAAAACCTGGGTTATATCCTCAAAATGAAAGATGGTGTAATTTACGTCTATCCTACTGCAGCAGCAGCCAGCAAGGATGAGCCTAAGCCTCTTCCCTACCCAAATTTGGACACCTTCTTAGATGATATGAATTTTTTGCTTGCTTTAATTGCCCAAGGACCTGTGTAAGTGTTTAGTGAGACTTAAACTACAACCACTACTACTGTTAGTACTGTTTATTTAGCGTTTACTACGTTCAGGCCAGCGCCTATGGCCCAGCAGCTGGGGACACCAGCCACATACACCAGAACTGGTGGGTTCAAACCCAGCCTGGGCCTGCCAAACAACAATGACAACTACAACCAAGAAACAGCCAGGAGTTGTGGCAGTCGCCTGTAGTCCTGGCTACTTGGGAGGCTGAGGCAGGAGAATCGCTTAAGCCTAAGAGTTTGAGGTTGCTGTGAGCTGTGACGCCACAGCACTCTCCCCAGGGAAAGCCCTTCAGACTCTGTCTCGGAAAAAAAAAATTTACTACGGTCAAACACTATGTTAAACCCTTCACGTACATTATTTCTTTACCCCTTCACATTGCTCTATTGGGTTATTTTTATAATTATTATCAATTATAATGATCATATTATAATTATTATAAGATTGGAAATTATTATAGTTATTTTTAGAATTCCAGTTTTAAAATGAGCTGAGACTTTGATGAGTTAAGTAACTTGCCTAAAGTGACACAGACAGCTGAGCTAGGATTTGAGCTCAAATCTGTTGACTCCAAGCCCAGGGCCTTTCACGTTGAATGGCACTTTCTCCACTGATTTTAAAGTCCTCCCTCATGACTCTGTCCAACTTCTATGAAAAGATTACGCCCTTGGGACTCAGCAGAGAAAACTGAAAGTTTGTTTCAATAATCATTTCCTATGTGTTATAAGGGTCCTGATAGTTTTGAAAATGTGACTGTTTCTTTCTTAAATGTCTGAAATTGTTTGAAATTACATAATTGTATTCTCCGCAGTAAGACCTATGCCCACCGGCGCCTGAAGTTTCTCTCCTCCAAGTTCCAGGTCCATGAGATGCTCAATGAGATGGACGAGTTAAAGGAGCTGAAAAACAACCCCCACCGGGATTTTTATAACTGCAGGAAGGTAACCATGTCAGAGGGAGCTTCTGGGCAAAAACAGTGATCTGATTATTTCTTGAGAAGGATAACAAGAACATTTTTTTTCTGATTAATCGAAGATTTCTGCAGGTTCAAAGGATTTAGTGAAAACAGATAGATTATATCTAAAGGGTAAAATGTCATTTCTATTGTTTTCCTCATAGGAAGATTTGTCATATTTTAGCTTAAAAATCGTAATTATCATCAACAACAAAAGTAACACAAACACATGAAACGTCTAAAACTATTCTTCTAGGATTTGGAAGATCATCCTTCTAGTCCTTTTTCTTCAACTTCCTGACTGTAAAATTCTGCAGATAGTGATTAAATATTTTGAAGCTTCAGTATTTGTAAAACTGAGAAATGTATCTACTCAATCCAGTGTACATGAGGATTGTGAATACCAAATAAACTAATGATTATGAAATTTAGGCAATTAGGAACTCTTCCAAGATGGATTCTAACCATTTAAGTCATTGCAAAGAAGTGGGAATAGGAAATGTATGAGCAGAGATTCAGGCTCAAATCCTGGCTCAGCTGCCTATTTACTTAATCTGGGTAAATTACTTAATCTGTCAAAACTTCAGTGTATAGGCTTTGCACCTATGGCTCAAGCGGCTAAGGTGCCAGCCACATACACTTGAGCTGGCAGGTTCGAATCCAGCCCAGGCCCGCCAAACAACAATGATGGCTGCAACCAAAAAATAGCCCGACGTTGTGGCAGGTGCCTGTAGTCCCAGCTACTTGGGAGACGGAGGCAGGAGACTCGCTTGAGCCCAGGAGTTGGAGGTCGCTGTGAGCTGTGATGCCACAGCACTCTACCCAGAGGGATAGCTTGAGGCTCTGTCTCAAAAAAAGAAAAAAAAACTTCAGTGTATAAAATTGTAATTATTAAACTATCTACCTCAGAAATGCCATCACTGTACAATGGCTTCATAATTTCAATCCTTTCTCCTCTGGGGCTAAATGCTGTGGCAGCTACTTCACTTCCAGTTGTGTTTCGTGGGTGAAGAATGGTCCTCAAGATTTTTGTGTAGATCAAACAGGGACGCTGTGATCACACTTGTAATTCCAACTACTTGGGAGGCTGAGGTGAGAGGATTGCTGGAGTTCAAGACCAGCCTGGGCAATATAGTGAGACTCAGTCTCAAGAAAAAAATTTAATTAAACTAATTTAAAAATTTGTGTGGATCAATATTTGCATACTACAAATCTGACAAAGGGCTGACAACTAGAATCTACAGAGAACTCAAACTAATCAACAAGAAAAGAGCAAACAATCCCACTATAAGTGGGCAAGAATCTTCTCTGAAGAAGACAGATGAGTGGCCAACAAACACATGAAAATATGTTCATTGTGCCTAATCGTCAAAGAAATGTTAATCAAAACCACCCTGAAATATCACCTAACCCTGGTGAGAAGAGCCCACATCACAATCTCAAAGCTGCAGATGCTGGTGTGGATGTAGAGAGAAGGGAACATTTTGACACTGCTGGTGGGAGTACAAAGTAATACAGGCTCTATGAAAAGAAGCATGGAGAATCCTCAAAGAGCTAAAAGTAAACCGTCCATTGGATCCTGCAATCCCATTACTAGGTATCTATCTACCCAGAAGAAAAAAGATCTGTCGCGATTTTACCACAAAGACATTTGCACTAGAATGTCCATCGCAGTCCAATTCATAATTGCCAAGACCTGGAAGCAGCCCAAGGCCCGTCAACTCATGAATAGATTAATAAACTGTGGTATATGTATACCATGGAATACTATTCAGCCATAAATAGACATGGAGACTTTACAACTTTTGTATTTAGCTGGATGGAGTTGAAGAGCGTTCTTCTTAGTAATGTAATACAAAAATGGAAAAGCAAGTATCCAATGTACTCAATAAATATGAAACCAATAGACGAATACCCACATCCTCACACGAGAGAAAAACACAATTAAATTCAGGTGGGGACAAGGGGAGAGGCGAGGAGGGAGATGGGTAAGCTCTCATGTAAAGGGTACAGTGTATGCAGCACAACCCCTGGGTAAAGAGCTCAACTACAATTTGAGCTTTACCTAACAATGTAACCTAATCATTCGTACCCTCATATCAATCTGAATTTAAAACAAAATTAATTATGTGGATCTAATGTAGGAAGTAAATTGAATGTACAGATATACAAGAGAAGCGGGCATAAAATTACTGAATCCATCCTAAGCCTTCACATCCTTGCAAGGGCACATCACAGTCCCAATGGGTCTTCATTGCTGGGCCATTCCACCAGCTGTCAGTGCACATCCTCAGGACTTTGTTCTCTGTCCAAACATAGTGGGATTTGCAAGCACCTCTGCCTCTAACAGAGTAGCATAATTAAGGCTGATTAATGGATTTTGTTTCTCTGAATGTACAATAGGTGGACACCCATATCCATGCAGCTGCTTGCATGAACCAGAAACACCTACTGCGTTTTATTAAGAAATCTTACCAGATTGATGCTGACAGAGTGGTCTACAGCACCAAAGAGAAGAATCTGACCCTGAAGGAGCTTTTTGCTAAATTAAAAATGCATCCCTATGACCTGACTGTTGACTCTCTGGATGTTCATGCTGTAAGTTGCAAAGACAATGTCAGTTTTACTCTAACACTCAGAAACCCACACGTCTTTCTGCTCTGAGCCCTCCCTTCTCAGAGCCCTCTTAGCCTTTGTGGCTTACCACGCCATCTGAAAGCACCACAGACATACTGAGGGGCACTCACTGTCAGTTGTCCTGGATTCCATTCTTGGAGCCCAACCCCTTCCTCTGTTATCAGGCCCCTGTTCCACTTGGCTGTTTGTTTCCTAGCTCTATGTCCAGGCAGCTTGGGTAATGTTACATTTCTGTTCCTTCTTCTTGATTCAGGGACGCCAGACCTTCCAGCGTTTTGATAAATTCAATGATAAATACAATCCTGTAGGAGCGAGTGAGCTACGGGACCTGTACTTGAAGACAGACAATCACATTAATGGGGAATACTTTGCCACTATCATCAAGGTGAGGATGAATCAGTCAGAGCTGCGGTACCTGGCATGGTTCTTGAGGAGAAGGGGGAAGGGAAGGAAGGAAAAAAGGGAATGGTGGAAGGGGGTGGACAAAAGAAGGGAATTGGGTAGCGCCTGTGGCTCAAGGAATAGGGTGCCGGCCCCATATACCAGAGGTAGTGGGTTCAAACCTGGCCCCCGCCAAAAACTGCAAAATAAATAAATAAAGTTTAAAAGAAGGGAAAAAAGAAAAAGAGGGCTCTGAGAAGGGAGGGCTTATAGGAGGAGGGAGGGAGGGAAGGAAGGAAGGAAGCTATCCCTGGGGTCAAACACTATGCAAATGAATATAAGAATTTGTTCTGAAATATCTACCCTAGTGATTTTTATTTATTTTTATTTTTATTTTTATTATTTTTTTTTAGAAACAGAGTCTTACTTTGTCACCCTCGGTAGAGTGCTGTGGCCTCACAGCTCACAGCAATCTCCAACTCTTGGACTTAGGTGATTCTCTTGCCTCAGCCTCCCAAGTAGCTAGGACTACCGGCACCCACTACAATGCCTGGCTATTTTTTGTTGCAGTTTGGCTGGGTCCAGGTTTGAACCTGCCACCCTCAGTACATGGGGCCAGCGCCCTATCCACTGAGCCACAGGCACCGCCCTGTAGTGATTTTTAAAGATGTCCATTCCTCCAGTAGAGAAATTAGAGTTGTGATTTTGGAACTGAATAAGGCCTGGGCTCTTTCAGGCTTTGGGGATTCTAAGTTCAGGCAGAGTTAGGACAGGAATCCACTCTCATCTTCATGGTGCTTGTGCATTAGGAAGTAGGAATAGCAGGTGAACTCGGGAGATTTGTGTTTGGGGAGGTAGACAGAATGTGAAAAGCTGAATTTCTTTTCCAGGCGCCTTGGATATCATCATGCTCATCACCCTGAGTCTGACCTTTGCACTCTCTAGTCTCCATTATGTTCAATCTTTTATCTCCACCAGATTCTCAACTCTCAGCTCTCAGCTGCTTCCTTTCATATCCCTCAGATCTTCTCAGTAACTATCTCCTCCCCCCTCAGTACCTCGGGTTTAGACCCGAGGGACTTGTGGGAATTCCTGGCCTAGACTCTGCTCTTGGCTTTGCAGGAGGTCGGTGCAGACCTGGTAGAGGCCAAGTACCAGCACGCTGAGCCCCGCCTGTCCATCTATGGCCGCAGTCCTGATGAGTGGAGCAAACTCTCCTCCTGGTTTGTCACCAACCGCATCCACTGCCCCAACATGACATGGATGATCCAGGTCCCCAGAATCTAGTATGTACCTGCCTGTCAGACAGAACCCTAAAGCCTGCCCTTGTCTCACCTGCCTCATGTCTCCTGGGTGAACAGGGAATGTGCAGCTCATCTAGCCAGAAATCACTCTGGTAAAGCAGCACTTGGCACGGGGTCCTGCATGCTTGGTTTTGCCTCCTGAGTGCGGCACTCTTGACTATACATGGGAGTTAGGAAGATCATTTCAGTTCAGTTTTACAACCAGAGAAGGCATTTTTGGTTTTTAAAACACAGGGCTTTATGAAGATCACAAATAATTATTGAGAATGATTAAAACTAGGGTAGAATAAGAACTACATACGTTTTAGCATGCCTTTTCCCTCCCTGGTCTTCTCTGTGCCCGTTCTTTCATTCCTGTGCTCCGCTATACTGGGATGTAGCCGTCTCGTATCATATCAGAACCTTTGCTACTCTCCGCTGACTATCACACCTGTAAGTGCTCAAGTTGTCCATAACCAATGAGTATTTTTTTTTTGAGACAGAGTCTCACTCAGTCGTTCTGAGTAGAGTGCCTCTGTGCCACTCTGTGGCATCATAGCTCACAGCAACCTCTAATTCTTGGCCTCACGGGATCCTCTTGCCTCAGCCTCCAGAGTAGCTGGGACTACTGCACCTGCCAAAATGCCTAGCTAGTTTGTCTTTTCTTTTTTTTTTTTTTGAGACAGAGCCTCAAGCTGTCCCCCTGGGTAGAGTGCCGTGGCATTACAGCTCACAGCAACCTCCAACTCCTGGGCTCAAGTGAGTCTCTTGCCTCTGCCTCCCAAGTAGCTGGGACCACAG
>CAUYTI010030555.1:0-28125 GCA_963575145.1 Galago senegalensis | reverse complement strand
TATTCAGATTAATTTGAGTGTCCAACATCTGAGCATTCATGCATTGAGAACAATGAACAAAATGAAAAATTTAATAATAATTAGCTATTTTGTTGAAAACAAGTTAGAGTGCCAAGGTAGTATATGGCTTCCTTTTCTAACGCAGCAGATATTCTAAGAATTCTAATAAAATTTTAGCATATGTCATCAAATTAATGCTTTAAATATACTTTATTGTGAAATACTCTATATGCTATTAATCTAACCTCTTTTTTAAAATGGTTGCATACCATATTATGTTATGGGTAGAACAATTTAACTATTTCTTTATGAATAGGCATTTAGATAATCTCCAACTTTTTGATATGACAATGTTATGATAAATATTTTTATCATACACACATTACATATCCTTAATATATTTTGTATATATATGTGTATATATATACAAACATATATAGGCTTATTGTATATGTAATAGTTTATAGAAAATGACCTTAATACGTGCATTTTCACAAACCATGCTTTCTTGTAATATCTCATCCCAGCAATGAAGCTATTAGGTTAAAGTAATGATATATATGAAATTTTGATTTATGCTACTAATTTGGCACTAAATTGGTCATCAAAAAAGATTTACCAACAGTGTATGAGAACTTTATTTTCTTCATACTTCCCAACAGTGGTCATTATTATTTAATAAAATATCAGTATGATTGAAAAAACGGTTGTCATTGTTTGCTAATTTGCCTTTGTTTTGATTTCCAGGTAAGGTGGACTATCCCTAGAAAAGTATAAAACTTGTTAATCATGAATATTAGCCCAAATTCAAATTAGTTTTTCTTGTACCATGATAATTATGTACTGTTAAATGTACATGATAATTATGTACTGTGTATTTAAACACATAGTGCGGCAGGCTTACCTGTCCCACTCGATGTTCTCCTTCCTGGCAAACGGCAGATCATCCGTTTTTCTAATCTCCCTAATTTGAACTGATCCACTATCGTCACTGTCATCAGCAGCAGCAACACACAGGTTTTCTGGTACTTCCATTTCATTACTTTTGTATTTCTTGCCTTCTTCTTCAACCTTTAATTAAAGTTTAATACTAATAATAATTGTTATTACTTTATTCAATAAAAAGGACTTTTTTCTTTTTTACTCATTTTATCACTTTACCAGTTTTTCATAATTTTAGTCATGAAACTAACTTTAGCACTTTAGTCAAGTGCTAACTTTAATTTTACCTTTACATATGAATATCAAATAATTAGAATATGTCATTATTATAATTTTGCCATGGATATTTTTGTAAAGTCTGCTTCATTTCTGTTTTAGTGAAGGAAAGAATTTTTCAAAATTTCAATAAGGGCCCTTGTTAAATTTGTGCTTTTATGTTTATTTAATCTTCACTATCTAATATGAATTTTAACCCCATTTTGGTCTACCTTTAAAACCCCATTTGATTGGCAAAAATAGAGAAATAAAAAGATAAAGACACAAAACTAGTCCTTTTCTGTCTTGACCACGTGGAGGTTACAGTGAACAGGCAGTTTCAGAGGATGTGACACTGTCAGGCTTCCCCTTTCTGCATTAAACTATTTGTTTTCTCCTTTCCTCTTACCATTTCTTTTTTCATTTGGATCTTGGGATATCACAAAACTGAAGGTACTCACTGATACCAAAGTTTGCCACAACACAAGGGGCAGTAAAACTGCTGAGTTGCTGATTATATGCAATGACATATTTCAAAACTACTAACAATAGCGTGTAAATGTCTTGCCACAACAAATAAGTAAGCAAGGAGGCGGTTATGCTAATCAGTTAGATGTAAGCACTGCACACTGTATATCAAATCAGCACATCATACCCCATGAATGCCTTAATGTACACAGTTATGATTTTAAAAAGTATAAAAACTGCTGAGTAGCTAGGGTAGAATTCTGGAAAATGAGATTTTCTCCAAATATTACCTGTAATAACTATAAAGTTTCATATCTAAAAGACATTCAGTATAAATAATTATCTACTTGTGTCTTATTATTCACTGATAATGGGAGTAAAATCAAGAAAGATTAAATGATTCAACCAAATTTTCTAAAGTGGCATTTTGTGACACCAAGAAAGATGATAGAATTCCATGATGCTGAATCAGATAAATTCAAGTCAACCAGATACATTTAATTTTCTTTTTTTTTCTTTTTTGAGACAGAGTCTCAAGCTGTCCCCCTGGGTAGAGTGCCATGGCATTACAGCTCACAGCAACCTCCAACTCCTGGGCTCAAGCGAGTCTCCTGCCTCCGCCTCCCAAGTAGCTGGGACCACAGGCGCCCGCCACAACGCCCGGCTATTTTTTTTTAGTTGCAGCCATCATTGTTGTTTGGCGGGTCCGGGCTGGGGATTCGAACCTGCCACCTTAGGTGTACGTGGCTGGCGCCTTAGCCGGTTGAGCTATAGGCGCCGAGCCCCAGACTGTTTTCTAAAGCAGATGCCACTGCAGCATTTTCACAACCCAATCAGCAATGTATGAAGGTCATGATTTCTCCACATGCTCACCAACACTTGAATTTTTGATTAGAGCCACATTAGTGGATGTAAAGCAGTATATCATTGTGCTTTTGATTTGCATATCTCTGATAGCTAATGATATTAAGCATCTTTTCATGTGCCACTGAACTGTAGTTTTTTTAAATTATTGAGTTGCATAAAGAATTCTTTATACAATGTATACAGAATACATTACATCTTTAAACATTATACAGAATACAATACATCTTTATACATTCCAAATACTAGACCCTTATTAGACTATGATGCATTGCAAGTGTTTTCTCTCATTTTCTGGGTTGTCTTTTCATTTTCCAAATGATGTTCTTTGATGCAAAAAGTTTTGGCTTTTAATGAAGTCCAATTCATCCAATTTGTTGTTGTTGCTTATACATTAGTTTCATACATAATAAACTGTTGTCAAATCCAAGGTCATAAAGATTTAGTCTTATGTGTTCTTCAAAGACTTTCATAGTTTTAGCTCTTACATTTAGGTCTTTGATCTACTTTGAGTTCATTTTTATATACGGTATGAGATAGTGGCCCCTGGCCTTGCTGCCAAAATGATCTTTCTTAAAAAGCAAACAAACACTAATTCTATCTCATCATCACCTAACTAGAATCTCTAAATGGCTTTGTCATATCTCCTTCAGTAAACCTTAACATTGTAGATTACAGAATCTGACAAAAACTATGAACCCTTTCCTTGGTAACCATATTGTAAGGATATGCATGTACAAGTACATGTGCATGCTAACACACATATAGGTAATTTTAAGATAGTCACAAATGCACAAAAGTCTATTCAAGGACTCCCAGACAAAAGAAAAAAGTATAAATTCTTTCAGACTCCTCTGCCATTCAATGTCCACCAGGAACTGCCCTGACTCCATTAGTCTAGCCTACTTGTCACTCAATTTCCAAACATGTGTCCCATAAATTAGCATAAAATTCTCTGACCCTATCCAGTGTGTCATGCTATATTATAAGCACATGTCTTTGTACATACATGTTATTTCATTTGCCCAAAACACATTCCTCTACCTCACAAGATTGTTTTAAACATTAAATTTAACTATGCAAATATGCCTGGCATATAGAAAGCATAATGTTTGCTAAATCTGAAAACGGACTTAAAAAATGTATTTGGGAGATCAAGTCTCCATAATTTATTTCTAGAAATTTGAGTGACTTAATTGTGTTATATCTGTATTTTATTCATTTAATAATACCAGAAAACCTTATATGTAGTAGAGCCTCCATAGTTGACCACTTCCCTACATTAACCACCTCCTTTTAAGGTAACCTAATTTTCATAGACCAGACATGCAGCACATGTACATATCAGTATAGTACAGTATTATCAGTATCAGTATCAGTAGTTCCTAATGTTGACCACCTCCATACACTGACCAGTTTGTTACAGTGCCTTGTAGTAGTCAACTTACAGTTGTTCTACTATGTATGTAGGAAAACTATAGGACACAAGTAAAATAAGTTCAAAATAATAAGTCTACAGGAAAGTTAACTGATCACAAAACTGTCTCACTTTTATAAATCCTTCTTATAAGTTTTTAAAGAAAATCACATTGGTTATAGTATACTTTTGAAGAAAGTAATAACATAACATAGAAGAATTTATCCCAGAAAATATGATGCTGAATCTCTGCAAAAAAAAAAAAAAAATACTCAATTAAAAGGTTGGCTGGATGTGTGGCTCATGCCTATAATCCTAGCACTTTGGGAGGCTGAGGTAGGAGAATCGCCTGAGGTCAAGAATTTGAAATCAGCCTGGGCAATATAGCAAGACCCTGCCTCTACTAAAATTAAAAAAAAATATCTAGGCATGTTGGTGCGCACATATAGTCCCAGCCACTGGGCTTTCTTAAATGTAGCAGGAGGAATATTTGAACCCAGAAATTGAAGGTTACAGCGAGCTATATGATTTGGCAGCCACTCCCCAGCCTGGGTGACAGAGTAAGACCCCGGAGACTGTGTTTATAAAAGAAAAAAAGATAGTAATATAAAAAGATTGCTAGATTTTCAACTATATGTCTTCATCTACATTTATTATCTTTTCTAGATACCACTTTACAATGGATTGATTTGTACTTTGTTAAAATTAGTAATAACTTCTTTGCAAATGTATCGCCTCAATTTGTGACCTTCTGTGTGGAAGAGAATAAGTGGTACTCTAAAAGTCATATTGAAAGTAATGAACTTTATGAACATGAAATATCCTGTGTTTGTAATATTTATTACTGCTTTTAAAAAGAATTTCCTAGTTTTATGGTGTAAATTTTTTAAAGTACAGTTGACAAAAAAATATTTATACAGGCATAGTATAAAAAAATTTATACTATTTTTAAATTTATTTTTCATTTTACAACTGTATTTATTTCAATGTATAATAGAACTGTGCTCTGAGCTGTACTACTTAAGCTGTTTCCAATTAGATGCTGTTTGCTTCAGCATTTAACCAAGTGTTGGCAATTGAAAGAAGAGATCAGTGTGAATGGTTAATTAAGATTTCAAAGAAACTGCTGTTCCCTAGAGGGGTGGCTAATTTCTCATTTATAAGCCCATTTATAACTCTAGCTCTGAGAAATGGTCCTAATAAAATCAGTTAAGTAGGCCTTCAAATGCATACCAGCCATTAACATTTGGGCTGCCTGCTGCTACCAAAATATTAATATTTGATGCCACAGCATTTTCATTTTGTAAATCTGTTTCAGAGTATTATGAAACAGCTTTCTTTATGTGTTAAACAGATTAAATTCAGGTTGTAGTGATTGGCTTTGGAATGACTTCAAAATACCTCATAGCTGCTAGAAAACTGTATCTTTTCTGTTTAAATTGTTGGCTATATTCTCTCCAATAACTGCAACAGGAAACCCAGTATACTATTTTTAGAACAAAAATAACTTATTATAGGGTCCTCTACTGAATCCACAGTGGAACTGATAGGGGTGAAAGTAAACACTTAACATAGCACTTACTAGCTTGCCAGATACTATTCTAAGCGCTTTATGTATATAGGTTTTTAAAAATACTTTCAATAACCCTTGAAATCATGTACTTGGGGACTACAAATGTATATAATAAGTTCTTGCACTGACAACATTCTTCACCAGTTTTCATTTCTGGAGAGAATTCTGGTTTTTAACAACTAGTCTTTAATACATATCCTTTACACATCTACAAGACGACATGTATCTTCAATACCAACATTAGAATTAATTTGCATGGTCAGTGAATCATAAGATGTTAAATCTGGAGAAGTCCTTAGAGATCTTCTAGTTCAATCTCAATACAGAGTTATCTTTCAGTTGAGCTGTCAGATTAAATATAAATAGCACAAACAAAAATGTCAAAAGGTTATAAATACAGTAAACCATTTATAAGTACTTTGGTGGTCAAATAAGATATCTTTTAAATATAAATATCTATACATAACAAACAAGTGAAAAATGCAATTGTTATCAATAATTGCCAACAATAAAAATATCAGTAATAGATTTCTATTGCATTTTTTAATAGAATTTTCCCCTATATAAAATTGATATTCAAGACCTTGTTTAAAATGTCAACATTTTACAAGTGACTACTGCTCTTTCAGATATACAAACATGGGGGTGGAATGAACTTTCCATCACTTCACTTATTTGCTGCCTTCCATGAAAAAGCAAACCTTAAGATTTCCCATAGTACAGCCTACAGATAGAACTGCTAAATAATTAGGAGGGTCAGAACAATAATTAAAATTATATAATCATTTTGGAAAACTGGCACTTCAAGAAAACGTTAAACAACTAACTATATGGGCATCTGTAACCTATCCTGAAATTCTGCAATATATAAGATGCATTGATTGAGGAGTAGATAGATACGTGATAAAAAATATATAGTAATTTTAACAGAAGAATCCATCCTGAACATATGAATGTTCACTAAAAATCCTTTCAACTTTTTGATGCTTGAAAATTCTTCTAAAAAATATTGGGTGGGGTTAAACATAATATATTCATCTCAGATATTTTTCCAAAAGAAAAATAAACATATCCACAAAATCTCCATATAAGATTGCACACAGCAGCTTTGATCATACTAGAAAGAGCCTAAAGTTCCTTCATCATGTAAATAGATAGACAAACAGTAGTATAACGATATAATGGAATACCACTCAACCATAAAATGATACATACATGCAGCAACCTGATGAACTTCAAAGATAGTATGGTAAGTCAGTGGTTCTCAACCAAGGTGATTTGTCCCACAGAGGACAAGTGGCAATGTCTGAAGATAACTCTGATTATCACAGCTGGGTGACAGGACTGTCATTGGCATCTAGTCGGTAGGACTAGATGCATTCTCTAGGATAGTATCCCATCCCCCCCCACCGTTTAACAACAAAGAATTATCCTTTACGAAATGTCACTAGGGTTGAGAAATCTTACACTAAAACTTATACAAAATGAAAAAAGCCAGGAACAAAAGAGTACATGGTATATTTCCATTTGTATGAAGTTCTCAAATAGGCAAAACTAATCTAAGCATTTGATTATATATTACTACCTAACCTAATGTTTATAGCAGTCTAATGAAACACAAAAATAATTACTATGTCACCGTTCATGCTGAGGAAGCAGAACTTCCAGAAGGGTTAAAATTACACCTTAGTCACCTGGCTAGAAAATGGCAGAGCAAGATGGTCTTGGTCTTGGGATAAAAGAAAGAATTTGTGCATTTACTCATCAAATACCTGTGCTATGTTTTAAATATTCAAAAGAACACAGCAATGTAAAGAGGGTTTCTGTATGTGAGGAAGAATGATAATAGTGAAGAAGATAATCACAGATAGAAGAACTAGCAGGAATAATGGCATGATTTCTTTGAGACAGCAATTGTGTCTTTTATTCGTTACCTAAATCCACAAGCTCTTGCAAGAAGCACCATAAATAATTGCTGTCAAATGACTGAGAGGAAAAAAAAAGGCAACTAGAAGAGAACGGTGATAAGCACATCAAGGAGGAGAAAGGGTCAAAAAAGAATGTGTAACAGCATCAAACGCCACAGATGCATCTAAATAAGAACTAAAATAATGCTCTTGGAGGAAATAAAGAGACCGATGCTGACTCTGGGGTGTGGGAAGTGTTAACTTCTAGTGGACTGATGGAGGGGAAGAAGCAGAAACTGCCAATCAATGTTTTGCAACTTAAATGTTTATCTTTCCCCTGGTTGTGTTAACCAGAAAAGCCTGAAGAGTTAGAAATTATTTTCTGCACACAACAGGGATCAAAGCTAGCATCCTCTGAAGTCTAGAAAAAGAACAGGCAGGGGATAGAGTGGAGGGACATTCCATGTTCTAAATGTGTTATCCAGGCAAAACATTATCTATCTAGATAAAAACTTAAAAAGAAAGAATCCAGGCTCTCCTTCCTGTGCCTAATGAAAATCTTGACTAATTTCTTAAGTCCGAATAAAGAAGTCAGAACCTTAGGCTATTTTCATTTCCGTTTGTGCTATTTAGATATTGGGAAAGCATAACATGATCAAAAATTAAATGGCACAACAACCAATCAGTTGTCTGGTAATGATACTCAGGAAGAACAACATGAGACATCAATACCTGTAATAATAATGACCACATACTAAGTCTTTTTCTAAGTAACAAAAATACCATGCTATTTTAATATCTCATTTTTCTACTTAAGGAAAAGTAAAACTGGCACAATTTAAATATGGGCTATATTGTTTGAAAAATGGAACTGCCGATATGTCCTTTCTGTTTCAAGCTTCAATCTTCACACCAATAGGAGAGAAAAATTTCTCTTTGCCTCATCCAAAAATGAAAAAACTAGTTCTGAGACCCAAGAAGGTTGTGTCAACTTTCATTAAGAACAAGATCAATATGAGCCTTTAGACATAAATCAATAAAGAAAGTAAAAGATTTTAAGCCTTCTTATCAAAATGATAGCATGAAAAAACTAGAAAGGATGATACTTTCTCACAGACTTAGTCACCATCTTTCTTTTTCATACATTAGTATCAATTTTGTACTATATATCAGGACATGTATTGTTATTTGCTTAAAGTCAATTGTATTATCAGGGTAATAGCCATGAAAAAATATGACTTGAATTTGTAGAATTTCCAATTACAGGATAAATGTAAGAAAAGTAAATTTATTACTTTAGAGTTCTACCCAGTAACACAAAGGTCCTGGGGGCCTGCTGTAATGACCAGATAAGGCTGCCTATAATGAGCATGCCTCATAGGTGTGTGTTAATCAGTATTCCCAACTACTGAGGATTGGCTGCTCAGAGACATTTTGTTCTTTTAATGATTTAAAACATTCTCTTCCTAATACTGCTCACATTATTATTTTGCATAGGCAATGAAAACAGAATTCTGAACAAGAGAGTAAATTTCAGTTCAGAGACTATTCACCAAGTATTATTTAACAGAGTTTAAATTAATAAGGTCTTTACTGGGTTTGGCTTTACCTTGTTCTGAATATTTCTCTGTGAAGCACTTATTAACAACAAGTTTCTTTTTTTTTTTTTGCATTCAATAGCTTATGATAATAGGAGATAAAATAAGTATGAGGCCAATAGTGACATTTCTTACAATTTCTACCCGTATATCCCACATATCAAAAATAGGAAGAAAAAATTATAATCATTGTGAGGTAATAATATATATCACAACATAATAAGATAACAGATCAATTCTCTCAAGGATAATTTTTTTATAAGAAAGATCCCAGGATCTTGAAAAACATCTAAACTAAAAATTGGTATTCAGTAATTATTATTTTTAATCACAAAAATACTTTTGTACTTTCTTCAAGGATCCCATTTATATGTGATCGAATACAATGATAAAAATAAGTAAACTCTCAGCTACTCTTAATGATAACGTCTTTTAAAGCCAGATTTAATTTCAAATTGCCCCTGACACTGGAAAATGACTTTATGAGTTTTATATATATTAAAATAAATGGCTTAAAAAATAATGGCAATAATGAGTTTGGGATTCAAGAGGTTCTGCCTCGTCTGCAGTTAACTAGATACATGACTTCAGTAAAGTTGACTAATCTCTGGATCTTAATTCACTTAACCACAAAACAAAGAATTGGCTCAACTCATCACCACCAGATCTCACAGTTCCAACCTGCTGTGATTCTGTATAACAGCTACTAAAAGAGAAAAACTATTTGCTTTTTAACTTAAAGGTATAAGATCTTCAATTTTTTTCTGCCAAACTTTGCCACCAAAATAGTCTCTTGAGTTCCTAATGTCTGACTTGAGAAATAGAGCCTTTTAAAATCATATGCTCTGACTTCAATGTATTTAAAAACACAATGTTAAGATACTTTAAAAGAAATTCCTAGTTGTAACATGAAAACAGGCCAAGTGTAATAACATCTAACATTTGTTCCTTAAGGAACATTCACATGTTATCTCACTTAATCTTTCAACAAGATGAAGAACTGTTACATTTCCAATTTTACAAAGGTCAAGTTCCAAGACAGCACTAGCACTCCCTTCTTCCTCCACAGTCCACGTGAGTCTTCTTATGCAACAGTCCATGTTCAACACCACATTACCTCAAATGCACACGTAGATCACCTAGATCTGAGTTTAATTTAGCAGGGAATGTTTCTAAAAATGTTTAATTGTAAGCTGTCACAGTGCCATCAGATTAGGAAAGCAGAGCAAAACCTTGCCCAGGGTACTTCAAAATTTCCTATATTTTATTTGTGAGCTATTCCTAAAGAAAGATTTGGGATAGCTTAAACGTAAATAACTGAGACTATTTCTGAAAGAAAAGACAAGCATTTCTACTTGCAGCTAACATGGAGCCACCATACTGAAGCAGTGTAAATACAGTTTAGAATTCATTTGGTTCCCAGCACTGAAATTAGGTAATTCTCGATGTATTAGGAGTTAATCAAATTTCAAAATTTTATTGCCCCTTTGAGATTGTGCACAATTTAAATTTCAACTGTATTAGAAGCACTTGTCTGAATATATGACTATAGAATATGACTTAGAAAGACCTGAAATCCTCTAGGGGCAAAGACCTATACTGTATGCATATGTCACTGATTGTTAAATACATTATCTTTATCCACCAATCACTGAGATATAAAGCTCTGTGTTCATTCAACCTGTCCAGCATAGAGGCAAAATAAGCCTTGTTTATCTAGCCCAAACCTACCCCCTCTCACTGTGATACCTCTATAAGTAATGATGATGACAATAGGATTGTTTGGTTAAAAAGTATTTCATGTTGAGGATTTCTACAAATATGTAACAGTGGTAACCTCTTATCAGTTCTAGCCACTATGTATTGCCTGTCAACAATTGATCATTGCCTGTCAACAACTGATCAACTGATACAATTCTAGTATCTTTTTATTATTGCTCAAAGTAACAATCATAGAATAATAGTTCTGTGGCACCTAAAAGCACATTTACCTTCTATTCTATCAACCAGAATCTACTTTTTCATGGTAATAACTACACAGGTTCATAACTTAAAAATAGATGTCATTTTTCCAAAAGCCATTTATATATTCCTGTTCTTGACAGTTCAACAAACAACCCTTCCACTTCCTTCCTGTGTGGCAGGGTGACTTTTCTCAGACCAGGAACATTTATGCAAAGGAAAAAGAAATGCAGGAGGCAGAAAAGCAGAGTTTTCAAGCTTCTCTGCTTGTTTGATTTTTACTCATGGAAGCTGAGGAAATGTACCACTAGATTCTTGGATTCATTTCTGGACATGTGCCTACCCTCAATAAACTTGGTTTTGGGAACTGCAATAATACTGGTTCATTTTTTTAATAATTCATCATAAAACTGGTAGGCATCTGTGAGTTGCCAAAGTAAAGAGTACAATGAAGCAGTATACACGACGGGTGCAGCAGGCACCAGGGTTAGAGCACCAAGTGATCTTTGTAAGTGAAGATCTGGGTTCAATGAAAAAATAAAAGGCAATCCCATCAAGGAAACTTATTTTTCTCTCTAACACAAATGCCCAAAGACTGGCAGTCTACGGCTAGTGTGGAGCTTTGTTCTGAGATCACAGGGATGAACTCCTTCTCTGCTTTATGCTCTGCTGTTCTGGTGGTGCAGCCCTGGCCACTGTGGCCGAAGATGAGCTTTAATTGTCATTTGTATACGACAGGAAAAAGGAAGAACAGAGAAGTGCCAAGGGGGCAGAGGATACAAGCTGCCTCACTCTTAATAAGGCTCCCTTTAATTATCCATAATTCTTTTTTTTTAATGTTGGCCACAACGTAGTCTCACTTAATTGCAAGGAAGGTTAGGAAATGTGATATTTACTTTGAATAGTCACATGCCCAGATGACAATGTTATTACTATGGGGGAAAAAAGTGAGAGGATTTCAGGGTATTAGCTCTCTCTACCACACCATCTGTGTGATTTTAAACAACTTTATGCCCTCCTGATTTCTCATATGAAATGGAGACAATAACAGAATCTCCCATTGTAAGGTTACTGTGAACATAAAATGATAGTCAGTATAGCTAGGTTAGCAAAGTGCCAGGCAAATAATAAATACCCAATAAAATAAACATTTTCTCCAGGTATTTTCTTTTTCTTACTAATTTCCTTCCATTATTACAAATTGTATAAACTGTTTTGTTCTCTTTTATTTATTCTTTCACAACCCCCAAATTATCTGCATAGTGTAAATAGATCAATCTCCCCAAATCACTGGTTTCAGTAAGGCCCCTACTGCTTAATGTCCTTGTCAAAACACACACACACACTCTCACATACATACACTCATACACAGTCACACACACACATGCACACATTCTTTCTCTCTCTCTTCTTTTTTTCTCAAAGAGAACGAACATCCCTGGCATCCTACTGCCTAAATTTAAGTGCAAATTCCCATTTTAAAGATACTACATAGGTGTTACAACTCCCCTTTCTTTACCTCCCTAATACCTTTCCAGAGTATTTCCTAATGCTAATAAGGACACAAATGGTGATCACCAAAAGTACCAAATTAATAGAATCTATCACTGTTTGGAAGTTTTACTGTTGCCAAGTAACATGCCAAGTATTATACATTGAATGCTTTCCTTCAATCCTTGTAATAATCCTCTAAAGTTATCACCAATATTATTATCTCATATTATAGATTACAACTAAAGCTTAGGAAGGTTACACTCAAAAGTCACACAGTGAATATATGAAAGGGGTATAATTTGAATGGAGTTCTGTTGGACTCCAAAGCTATTATGTTTAACCATTGTGTGACACATGACTTCCTACACAAACATACCATCTACACTCTCTCTATGTTTACCTGAATCATCTTAGAATCCTTTTTCTAATCAAATTCTGCAGAGTTTCATTAAGGTCTGGCTCATGTTTTCTTTTAGTTGTAGTTTTTGGCCGGGGCCTGGTTTGAACCCACCACCTCTGGCATATGGGGCTGGTGCCCTACACCTTGAGCCACAGGCACCACCGAGTCTGCCTCATTTTTGATCTTTTCTATGAAGTCCTCCCCAACTAATAACAATGGTAGCAAATAGCAAAATAGCATTAACCTATTATAATACTACATTGTTCTAAGCACTATGTATATACTAACTCATATAATTCTCACAACAACCCTTATATGTTAGACCATAATTATCTTCATTTTGTAATGAGGAAAAGGAGACCTAGAGAGACTAAGAAACTTGCCCAAGTTCACATATTACATGTGGAGCCAGATTTCTAATCCAGGTAGCCTGGATGCAAAGCTCATGTTTTAAAGTATAAAAGAATATTATTACTCATTTTTCCTGTATCCCTTATTTAGACAGTAAATCACAACTATACACTTTGATTATATAATCATTTCATGTATTAAAATATCAGGTATAAAATAAATGAATAAAATGTAATATATACATACAGTGGAATAATATGCAGTCATAAAAAGGAATGAAATTTTCATATATGCTACATACAACATAGATGGATCTTGAAAACCTTATGCTTAGAGAAAAATGGCAGACATAGGAAGAAAAATATTATACAATTTCACTTATATCAGATACTGAGAATCTCAAATTCATGGAGACAGAAAGGATAGAGGCTACCATGGGCTGGTGGGAGCAGGGGAGGAGAGCTACCATTTCCCACAGGGTTGTCCAACCTTTTTCCTCATCCATCATAAACTGTTAAAATAAGAGTTGTCTTGGGCCATACATTAAATACACAAACACTAACAAAAGCTGGTGAGCAAAAAAATAAAAAACAAAAAAAAACAAGATCCATGCATACTTTTTGTGATATGCAACAATACAGATAAGCAAAAGAGTCCTCAAATAGTCAGCATGTAGCCTGTGGGCCACAGGTTGTATACCCTGGAATGGTGTACAGACTTTTTGTTGGGGATGAAGATAAAGTTTTATAGATATAGATACCAGTGATGATTATTCAACACTGTTAATATATTTAATGACATTGAATTATTCACTTATAAATGATTACAATGATAAATATGTCATGCTTTACCACAATAAAAAATATCAGACGCATTATACAAGGTGTCCATAAAGTTCACATGCTAAATTTAAACTGTATTATAGTAGCATTTCATAAATTCTTTTGAAGGCTGGTGACACTCTTCTGGGACTGAGAGATGCTTGAAAATTTTCTGCATGATTGACTTACACTCTTTTAAACCTGTGGCCAATAGCAAATGAAAACTACCATTTCTATAGAACATCTACAGAACAAGTCCTTAACTCTGTCTTGCCTTTCCAAAACGATCAACTGTACCTTTAGGGAAAAAGTCTTGCCTACATACAAAAAAGTTTCTCAACAAAGTTTTATTTAGTTAAACTCAATATTCAAAGCCTTACAAGGACATAAATACATAGGCATTCTTTGCAATTATTTCAGCAGGCATTCGGGGCAATTCTATAATCTTCATTGTATAGATGAAAGGAATATAAGGTACAAAGAAAAGAAAGGATGCTGTTTGCATCACTTTGCAATTATGACACTGAAAGCTATGGTTCTCTGCCCATCATTTGGTAAATGGCTGGATCATGAGTCTTGAAAAATGTCACAAAACATCAACCAAGATGCTCATCCTCTGAGAGACTAAAGCAGAGCAGGGTGAAAGGTGATTAGCACCAGCAACTCTCCTCCTCCACCTTTCTTCTATATAGCATCCAACATGTCCTCCAAATTAAAAGAAGAGTATTTAAAGAAACTAACTCACAAGAGTAACAAATAGTACCCACTGGAGTAACTATGATTGAGAAATAAACAAAGTTGGTACCTGTCCTTTAAAGAATTTCCCCTAACCCCTGGCTGATGAAGATATTCCAAAACTTTCTATAGGTGAGATTACAACTTTCCAGCCCGACTTTTCTCGGTTTCCCATCCCTTGTCCTCCACCTATCTCGGGTTACCCACAAAAAACAAAATGGTTAACAACAACGGAATTACCAAAGCTTGATTCCAGAGAAAAAAGATTCAATGAAAGGTATTCACCAACTGGATATTTAATAATTGGAAACATCACTGAGATATCTTTGAATTTTTTGGAAAGAATTCTAAAGGGATTTAAGATTCTTAATTAGGAAGGAGGAATTAATTTAATGTTATGCCAAAAGATCAATGTTTAACTTGACTGAAAAATAAGTTTCACAACCAAAAATAATTAAATCTTTAGATATGCAATAAAAAGGACCCCATTCAAAAACAGCCAAATTTTTACCACATTTTTCTTGTAATGAATCAATATGATTAGCTTTATGAAGGATCACTCTGCCTTCTACCTTTGTTTTTTTCAACTGTAGTACCTTTCCTGCCTCACAAAACAGTCTGTGCTCAAGTTTCCAACACAAGGCAACTGGGGTGTGGGGAAATAAGGCCTTGGGTATAATGTAAGCTTGTCACTGGTTCTTAACTATATACTGCAGCACAGCTTTTTTTGGTATTCGAAATTTAACTTTAGATGTGCTAGGAAATTTCCAAACTGTGTCAAGTCCAGACAATGAGTACCTTATAAATATTATGACAATCAGCTTAATATTTATGTACACAAAGGAATTCAGGGGAGAACAGAAAAGAAAGTGGAAGCAAAGATGAGTAACAGAACTCATAATAGGAAGGGGAAAAGTAAGTTTAAAAAAAAAAAGTGAAGACAATTAGCTGGAACCAAAAAAAGCAGAGTATCCTGCAATAAGGTTAGTGATAATTAAAATCTAAAGAAACAAAACCCTCTGCTGGGAGTAGGTAATATGGCGTGTCAACATCTAGCTGGGCATGTTCGTTAAGTGGAGTGAAGGTAGGGAGATATGGGCAAAACCCATGTTTTGTCACATGTGTTTCAAGAGTGAAAAGTATCTCCTAAATCAGAAAAAAATAGATTCCAGTCCCAGCTCTTTTAGGTTCTAGTTGCCTGAAAGTAACATCAAAAACCTCATTTTACCCACCAAACCTATCTCCTCCTAATAATTCTGTAGAATTATTATCTCCTCCTAATAATCCATTCTAGTAATCTGTTAGATCACTGATCCCTCTCTAAATGCAACCTCTCTCTTCCAAACATACCGCCTGCATACTCTAAAACACATTTTTCTGTCCTTTTAAATACAATCATTAAACTAAAGATATGAAAAATATTTGGTTTTCTAGGGGAAAATAACTGCAATGCTAAAGAGGATGAATAACATGACCTTTTAAAATAACTTTTTGTGGGGACTAGAAGGCATGTGTTCAAGGTAGTGCACCTTATTTCAGGTCTACTACTTTTTAAATAATTTCCCATCTGTAGGATCTAGACAGTTCTAAAGACATTAAATAAGAAGTTATTCTCCCATATTTTACATATATTTAACCTCTCTGAAGTTGACATTTTTAACCCAGCAAAAAGGTTTCCAAGACACTTGAGCTGCCAGAAATCCAATCAGAGTCCTTAAATTACATTCACCTACCCTGCCTAGCAAGAGTATAAAAAGACAAAGACAATGGTTCCAAATGTTGGAATCAGACACAGCTGGCTTTACCCAATGGTCTACTTTGCCAGATATGTGACCATGCTTACTTGTCTTCTGTATGCTTCACTATCCTCACCTATAAAATGGTGATAAAAGTATCTCACCGGTTTCTCTGAGGATTAAACAAAGCACTGCATGCAAAGAACCTGGTAGAGAGGCTGACTCATCAAAATGGTCAATAAATGCTAACTGCATAGAGAGGCCTACCATAATTGGTTGCTAGCTGATCAATCATAATATGTGTGGCAGCCCTAACATAACCAGTATGTCCCAGAGGAAGAAAAGAGTAGGAATAAAAATTTCATCTTGATACTTACTGATTGACCTTCTAAGTAAAATAAGGAAACTATTACTGTTAAGTATTAAACAAGAGATTTAAAGATCACTTGTAATCACCTTTGTGCCTTGAGCAAAATGGTGCTCCATAAGTAGGAAATTATATTAAGTTATGTATTTCTAGGAGGCAGAGTAGAGCTTTACATGGGCTGGAATAACCAAGGAAGGCACGCAAAATGACAAAACATTTTGAAAAAGCCATAATGTTTTTTCAGAGGTAATTTGTTTCCTACCAGTGGCAAGACCTGGGGTGACATTTTTGTGTGTGTGATTTGAAACTAATTTTCTGACTGGAATGAAATAGATAGCCTGGCTAGAGGCTACTCCAAAGTCCTCCCCACCCATTTCTATATAGGAGCTGACCAGAACAGAAAAGGTATAGTCTGTGCCACTGAGGATGCTGGCTTCAGGGAAAGAAACAAATTAAATCAAGTTATATGCCCACGTTTTACTATAAAAACAACTATTACACATACATATCTTCATGTTGCACTGCTAAGTAATGAATTGTAGAAGCCAAAAATCAATTAAGTTTATTTCTGGAAATTTTCAGGTATCATAGTAATAATCACAGTGCTTATTAAATGGCAAACACTGGTCTACAAGCTTTATATATGCTAATTTACTTGGTCCTCATAGGCTTTAATATTATTCTTCTTTTACAGCTGAGAAAGCTGCGCCACACAGGGGTTAAGTGACCTGCCCTAGATCACAGAAGAGGTGTTTCAAGATTTGAACCAAAGCAACCTGGCTCCAAAGTTTTTGCTCTTAAAATTTTTAATTTTTATATTATTTATTTATTTATTTTATATTGTAGTAGGTATAATAGGTAAATTGTTCTTTTAATTAATGTGCTATATTATATGTCCATATGGCATCCAGCAGAGCCATATGCAATAACTGTTTATTAAATTTAATTTTGGACCAAATTTACATACTTGTACAAACTGAAATTTTTTTTCAACAAACTTTCACATAAAACCAAACATTAAGTGTAAACACTCATTATAGATCATGGTTCAGTGCATGGCAAAGAATATTCTGTCAATATACTTTAAAACACTAATATGACAATAAATATTTTTGGTAAAAGGCCAGATAATAAATATTTAAGGTTTGTTGCCAATATCACCTTTGTAGGAGCTACTCAACTCTGCCATTATAGCATAAAAGCAGCCATAGGCAATATGCAAATAATAATTTCAAACTTTATTAGAAAGCAAGAGGCAGGCCAGATCTGACCAGAGGGCCTTCATCCCACCTACCCCCCAACCACCATTAAATTAAGACAATATACAACAAACAAGAACTCTACCATGGTAAAAGTAGACTAACTGCATTATTAGGAATAAGCTGCTTTAAATAATTTACTTGATTTTCAACCAGCAGCAATTTCCCCCCAAGGGTAATGTCTGTCCATATTGTACTTTGGGGTCTTACTACTAGAGGAATGCTACTGGCATGAACAGAAGCCCAATTTATAATTGCTAGGTCATGGAAGAAGCCCAAGTGCCCATCGACCCATGGATCAGTAAATTGTGGTATATGTACACCATGGAATATTATGTAGCCCTAATGAAAGATGGAGACTTTACCTCCTTCATGTTTACATGGATGGAACTGGAAAATGTTCTTCTTAGCAAAGTATCTCAAGAATGGAAGAAAAATGGGCTCAGCGCCTATAGCTCAACCGGCTAAGGCGCCAGCCACATACACCTAAGGTGGCGGTTCGAATCCCCAGCCCAGACCCACCAAACAACGACGGCTGCAACCAAAAAACAGCCAGGCATTGTGGTGGGCACCTGTGGTCCCAGCTACTTGGGAGGCGGAGGCAAGAGACTCGCTTGAGCCCAGGAGTTGGAGATTGCTGTGAGCTGTAATGCCACAGCACTCTACCCAGGGGGACAGCTTGAGGCTCTGTCCCCCCCCCCCCAAAAAAAAAAAAAAGAATGGAAGAAAAAGTATCCAATGTACACAGCCCTATTATGAAACTAATTTATAGCTTTCATAGGAATGCTATAACCTAATTATAGCCTTAGAATATGGGGAGAGGAGTGGGAGAGGGGAGGGGAGGGGGTGGATGGGTGGAGGGAGGGTGATTGGAGGGGACACCTCTATGGTTTATCCTACAAGGGTACAAGTGAATCTTTCTAAAAGCAGATTATGAATGTCTTAACTCAATAACTATGAAAATGACATGAAGGCTACGTTAACCAGTTTGATGAGAGTATTTCAAAATGTATATGAAAACAGCACACTGTACCTTATGATTGTATTAATGTACAGCTATGATTTAATAAAGAAATCTTTAAAAATAAATAAATATACCAGCCCCCCCCCCAACAAAAAAGAAAAAAGAAAGAAAAGATGACTAAGTAACCCATTTTGGCATTTGGGGCAGAATTATTCATTTTAACTTACTTTGGCAGTAAAACTATACTTGATGTGTTATTTCTGGATAGGTTATTCCTTCTTTCTCTGTTAATAAAGAGCTAAATTGCTACCTTCAAATTACGTCCTTCATTTTCTCTGAGGGAAATACATCTATATTTGTCTAGAACTCAAGACTCATAATGACTGAGAAATAAAATTAAAGAAAACAATTTCCTAACCATAAGTCCATAGATTTGCTGTTTCTTTGTTTTCTTGCAGCCTCATAAAATATCCATAGGAGTTCACCTCCCAACACCAGTGTACCCGTAAATTTCACTATCGGGAATAATAAATATAAGGTATTATTAGCATATTGTGGATAAGAAAGTAAGAACCTGTTTTAAGAGATATGGTATGGTTAAAAAATACTCAAAAGCAAAATTTCCAAATGTAACTTACAAGTTGATTTGGAGTAGAGGTCCACATACTTCTACCTTTAACCATTCATTGGTTTTCCTTTGTTTAGAAAAATTAGCCAATTCACCTATGGAGGTCAATGGAATTACAGGTGAATTTGTGTCTCTCTAACAAATCTTGGCAAACCTTGAAAGTGAGGCAAAGTTAAATTGGGTGAAGTGGCAAACTTATTAAGCTATATATATTGGATTCAATAGCAATAAAACTATAAAACAGCATAAGGAGTTTCTGTAGCCTTGACCAAACAGCATAGCCTTTACAGAAAGCACTGAGGTGGCTGGCATGCAGCTCCAGGGTGACCTATTGTATGAAGAAGGAGGTAAATATAACTAAACTACAGGGATATTTATAAAGATTTTGATTTGGACACATCTCTGCCTCAATTGCCCTTCCATTTATATAATGACTTAAAATATTTTTGATGAAAACTCTTCAGGGAAAGGAGAATGTTTTCCTTATCTCCTTACCCTTTAGGTAATGATGAAGAAGTAGCTGCAAAAGGCTACAATTATACCTTTATGACATGAGGACAGTTAAAATCCAAGGATTAACTGGGTGGAATGCTTTTTCTTCTGAAGAAGAGTGCTGAGGAGGCAGCACTGTAACTGTATGCCCTCTGATTGCCGCAAGCAGATGGGTCCAATCAGAAAGCAGACAGCCCTCCTAGCAAAGCAATCTTCTTTTTCCAATGTAAATCCTGAAGGATATGAAACCTAGTTCTGGAGCATATGACAAGGGTACAAGTCAAATATGTGAAGTGTAGAACACAGATGTTTTAGCACAATAATCAAGTAAATGAGGTAAAAGCTATGTTGATTGGTTTAATGTAACCATGTCAGATTGTATAAAAAAAAATCAGCACAGTGGTACCCCACATATGCATGAATGTATTCATGACCTATGTGTATTTGACTTAGAACAGCTCTAAACTATAGGAATTTAGACAGGCTGTTTCCAGAGGCTTAGAATTCTTAGGCAACATCTCCAGCTTATTCAATCTTGGTAAAAAGCTGATGGAACCACTGAGGTCCTAGTTTGGGCTGGCTGCCCTCACATTTGACCACAAGAGCAACAGGATAAGATAATTCAGGGACAGCCTCTAATCTAAGTGCGAACTGCTCAGGTGGGTACTAGAACCTGGCCTTTTGTCAAGGTTATAGAAAAGGTGCAGATCCCTGAAGTGGCAGAAGTAGAATGAAGGGGCTGAGGTGGAATCACAGGAGTAAGGAGAATTCCCAGGATAGTCTTGTGGTATATAATATATCACTGATTCAGGATAGAACTAGTATCTAAGCAAGAGATACACAAGGCCATCAAATCTACAGAAGTAGTATTTATATCTAGCAGATAGACACTGTGCCAATCAGCCCCCATTGAGGGCATCATCGAGGTGGTCAGTAATTTCCAAACTGAAGATATTTGACCTGCTATAACCATGAGCAACTGTCAAGCTTGATCCTAAGGGTAACCTCCATGCTATCCTTGAGGAAATCACAGGCAACTGACAGCATTATCAATCAAGGGTAATGGCAAAGAGGCTTCACAAGTTTGTCAGGTTGACTCTTCCAGCCACAGAGGTTCACATGTGAATGCAATTTAGTCCCTTTGCAACTAGTCATGAACTTGTCAGTTCATTCATGTTATTCAAGAGTATGTATTGATGAGATCAGATCCTTTGCATTAAAGACCATAACAACCTACAGTTCGCTCTCAGACATGAAGATTCCAAGCTGTGCTCAATTTTTGGGTGGATGAAGAATTTAGAGATGTGAATCTCCCTCTACAAAAATGCCTCTAACTCATTAACATAAATCTGCCTATCCTCCTTCACACCACCAATAATGTTCCCGTAGGTTTGTACTTGGCTAAATGTACACTCAAAAACTAGCACAATGGCACCTTACCCTCACTTTACCATCTAGAAATAGTTCCAAATTTCTTGAGGGCACAGTAAAATGTCCTCAAGATCCAGCAAAGGAAAGTAAAGTGTAATGTCTACTCCTATTTCAACAGTTTAAATCTGGTCCCAGAGTTAATATTGAGATTACATCCTTCTCTTGCCTTTGATTCCTTAGATTTTAAGCTTCTGCCATTAAAACAAGCAGTTAATGAGAAGGAAGAGTACAGAATGGGGAAGACTGAAAGAAGATCATCTTAATAGCCTCTTAATTGGCCTCCTGCCTTCAGTCTTTTCATTATTTCATCCATTCTGGATAACACCAAATGAGTATTTCTAATACCCTTCACTGTGTGTTTTTAATTTCTACTTTATCAATATATTCTAATCTTTCTAAACTGGATATATGTCAGGATATTATCTTTAAAACACAAAAGAAGAACCTGGCTTTTATTATTTCATTCCCATAATATAGTCCAAATACATATCCTTACAAAAATATAGTCCCTAATGCCTTTCCATTCTAACCATTCATTGATCTTCTACAATGAACCCTGTACTCCAAACACACTGATCTATTGACATTCCCTCCAAAAGACTATGAGACATACTCTTTCCCATTCCTATAATTTCACTCTTGCTTCTCTAACACAATGCAGTCCCCCAATCCTTCCCTTATCAAAATCATCTCCACCCACATAGATTCTATCACCTTTGATACTATTTACATATACTCTAAACCAAAAGTGATCTTTTTTTCTCCTCAAAACTCCAAAAATTGGGAGTTAATATTGATAAGTCACTGCCATGAGTTATTAGTTGTCTTCCTATATACCCTATATCTTCACTAATGATATTAAATATTAAGGAAAAGAAATATCTATTTTTCTTCTTGGCACATAAGAGATGTTCAACAAGCAATTGCTGAATGAATCCTGAAACAAATTTACACACTTTACATACAATCGGACCATATATTCAGTAAATATTTGGTGATTACATGATTAAGGGAAATTATTTCAATGACTTTTGCCATAAAGCTAATGGTATAAATACATTAGGGAGTGTTCTAAAGCTTAAAAATGTTGGTATGTTGGAATTATTTAAGACTACCATAAGCAATGATAAATAACAGTTGAAATTGTGTATGGAAGATAACTTATACTTCAATGTACTTGTAATCCTTTTTGAAGGGCTTTAAATATGCAGTATATTCCATTTGTTTAATGTATATGTTATTACTTTTCAACCCTTAACTCTAAAAAAAGATGATTTCCATGTATACAGAAAATACGGTTGTGAAATAATATTTGCTCATTTTTTATTTGCTTTAACCATGACCAAGGGAAGCCTATCAGGACATAATGCAATGCCATATGCCAGGCATCCTTTTGCTTATTATAACTGCTGGAAACCTAATTAAGGAGCAATAAACAATTCCCTATACTCTGGCCTTGGAAACTCCAAGTGTAAACTAAATTACAACAATGCAAAAAAGGTTATGCAACTATCACAATTTATTATTTCTTTAAGGATTATTAGGCACCAAAAGGCAAACATAACTTATGTTACCAACCAAACTTAAAGAGGACTTTCATCTTCTCCCTTTAGAACAGTTATGATCTGGAGTAAGGTATCTAACACTTCCCCACCCAAGAAAATTTTTTTCTTCTCACAGAAAATCATCTCTTTAACTTAGAGGAAAAATGAAAACTTTAAACTTCTAGAAATACACTTTGCCTGAAATTGAGAGAAAATATTTAAAATAAATACGTCTTGTCTTAGAAGGGAAATGACATGGAATGACAGTGTATAAAGGAGAAACAAACCCTTCATCCTGTGAAACATGTTATGTCATCTTTTACTTTGAAATAAAAGCACTGTTTTTTAAAAAACATAACATCACAAAATTTCAAACAGCTCATTTACAAATGCCATAAGGGACACAGACATGGTAGATTACTTTAATCAAACTGACTTCAGTTGTACAGCTACCAGGTTACAGAGAGAAAAATTTAACCTAAGTGCAAGAAACACTTCTAGACACCTCACTTACAAGGTTCAAATTAAGTAGGTTTGATGCTCTTTAAAAAAAACCCAGAAATTTAAAGTAAAGGCACAAAGTCTTTCTCAAAAAAGGCTAATGAAAGCCCAAATTTTAAAAATACCAAGAATTTGGCCCAATTTGCAAAAGTAATTATATTTGAAAAATACCATTGATACAAATGAAACAACAGACTGAATGTGCCTATAAATCAATTCATAGTGAGGCTATAGGAGGAGTAACTAAAAGATCATTGAACAGTTTGTCCTCTATCAGCTTGGAAGGACGTGTTAAGCTTGACATACCCATCAAGGACAGTAACTACCACTGTTCCAAGTGCTTTGATGAAACCTCAGATGTGTGACCTCCTTCATATTGTTGGAGCATTTGTCATACCCCTGGGAGCCACAGCTTTTTATAATAAGTTTGCTGTGACTGAACTGAGAAAGAAGGCATATACAGACATTTACAGAAATGATTCCCTGAAAGATTTTGAGAAGGGAGGGAAGTTGGTATCTTTCAGAGTGTAAGAGTTTCTCTAATAAACAATTCAATTAATTAATTTAGTTTTCAGTATCCACTTCCCAACTGACACAATACTCAAGGACAGGGATTCAGAGATATTAACAAAATGACTTAACATATGCTGTATAACATCTGCCTACACTACGTGATTTGGGTATCAAATCAGTCATTGAGTTTTTAAATCTTCATGGGATAAACAAAATAGCAAGAAATTTAACTACTGTGAGGTTTTGTGGGTTTTTTTTTTTAAACCAACATTGTAGTTTTAAATTGTTTTTAATTTTTTTTCCCTTTGGCACTTCTAACTAAGCTTATAAATATGCTGACTGGAGATCCAAGTGTACTTTTAGTATTATTTAAACATAAGTAGCTAAAATAACAGCAAGTAGTTAATAAACATTAAATTTAAAAATCAAAAAAGCAGCACAGCTATAGAATCTGAAGCTTTAGTAGTAGTTAAGCCTTCCAGCCAAGATGAAGAAGTTAAACAAAATGAGGGCAACCTCGCCAATACTGGAATATTGGAAGACAGTGGCATACAGAAACCCTGTACAAATTTATGTGGGAATGAAAAAAGTACATCTCAGAAACAGATGAAAAATTGAGATTTTTCTGTTCTGAAAACTTAAAGAAAAATTTCATTTGTAAGCTGTTATGACAAAATCAGGTGGTTTATTATATTTCTCTCTAATACTAAGCATATAATGAGATGTTCTCTATATAAGCAAGTTCAGAGTTTCTACATTATTTCTATTCATATTCTTAAATATTCTGATAAATGGGATTTTGAAAGAACTCTAGAGTACTTTCACAATAGAAACTGTCATTTTACAAGTGAATAAATTAGGAAGGTAAACAACTGAATTAATATTATCTAGCAAAGAGTTTAAAACTCTTTGTTATAAATAGCAAAGAGTTTAAAACTCTCAGATTATTTGGCTTTTTCTGTAGATCATGCTTTCTCTTAATTACTTTCACCCTGAGAGATTACTCACGCAGGTTCTCAAGTGAACATATGCGACATCAACCTGGGAAATGATCCATAAAGTCACTTCTAAACTGCAATATCCCACTCACAGAGAGCAGTACTCGTGCCAAGCCATCAAGAGCAGTGATGAATTTAACAGGCATTAATCCTCCTAATATGTTGGTGTTTTAGGACATACTTATACAATCAAGGTTCATAAAAGGAACTAAAACAAGCACTATAATAAATTAGAACATGGAATCTAATGCCAAATTACATCTGGTAACTGGGTACCAAAGAGACTTTTATAGAATATAAAGTACATTTTAAGATCACCTTTGCCTAGATTGTTTTAAAGAAATTAAATTTAAGCTTACTAAAAGATAAAATAAATATGATTCTTTTCAAATATAATATAGTAGGTAATAAACTGATCCATCTGAGGTCAGTTTAAACACTAATATAATGACTATACATCCAAACTTGGCATAGAAATTCCCTGTCTTTAAAAGACTATAGGCTTACTCTGTCTACATACTTTTTTTTTGTTGTTTTCTTTTGAGACAGAGTTTTAGTCTGTTGCCCTGGGTACAGTGCTGTGGCATCATAACTCACAACAACCTCGAATTCTTGGGCTCAAGTGATCCTTTTACCACAGATTTTCATTTTCCAGACCACTCTTGCTCAGGCTGGTCTGGAACTCAGAAGTTTATGCAATCCACCTGTTTCAGCCTCCCAGCGTCCTAGCATTATAGGTGTGAGCCCCTGAGCTCAGCCAGTTTACATACTGTTAGTCACCTCCATGGTATAAGAAATACTTAATCTTTTCATCACTTCCTTAAGAATAACCAATGCTATCATTCACTGAGAGCTGGCTTACTAAGTATCAGCAGGAGAAAGCTACTGTTATTATAACCCCCTCTTTTTACGTACAAAGAAACATCACTGCTAGCAAGGTCTTAGAATGAGAATTTGAATCTAGGTCCATCTAATTTTAAATAATTATGTCAAAATTCAATTTTAAAAGTGAATTTAATGAAATTCCCACTGGCTTTTTCTCTCTCTCTCTTTCTTTTCTGAGACAGAGTTTCACTATGTCGCCCTCAGTAGAGTCCTCTGGTGTCACAGCTCACAGCAACCTCCAACTCTTGGGCTTAAGCAAGTCTCTTGCCTCAGCCTCCCAAGTAGCTGGGACTACAGATGTCCACCACAATGGCCGGCTATTTTTTTGTTGCAGTTGTCATTGTTGTATAGCTGACCCAGACTGGATTCGATCCTGCCAGCCCTGGTGTATAAGACCAGCACAAGAACCACTGTGCTACAGGCGCCGCCCCCCCACCAGCTTTCTCTTAATTTGATTGCTTTACTTTAATCCAACGGATGCAATTTATGAAAAATAATCACTTCTATAATCCCTTTCTTACATTTTCTTAAAGGATTTCTAATGGTTCTACCTTCCACCACCTCACCATGATGAAAAGAGGCATCTTTAAAAGAGCCTCCTATGGAAAAGGCTTAAGAGTAAAGATCGTATTTCCCTTTATCATATATGGCATATTATAGAAAAGAAAAGAGTAATATCTAAATATTATAGTAATAGTTATAATATATGATATAAATATTATAGTAATATTTATATCATCAACAAATATATAAACTTTGTTTATACTAGAACTTTAGTTTCATATACCCATTCTCTAGAGCAGCAGTGGTCTATGGGAGAAGGTGTGTTTCTCTCTCTCTCTCTCTCTCTCTCTCTCTCACACACACACACGTATGTATTTTAAGAAAATCTGGTTCGGCGCCTATAGCTCAACCGGCTGAGGCGCCAGCCACGTACACCTAAGGTGGCGGGTTCGAATCCCCAGCCCGGGCCCGCCAAACAACAATGACGGCTGCAACCCCAAAATAGCCGGGCGTTGTGGCGGGCGCCTGTGGTCCCAGCTACTTGGGAGGGGAGGCAGGAGACTCACTTGAGCCCAGGAGTTGGAGGTTGCTGTGAGCTGTAATGCCACGGCACTCTACCCAGGGGGACAGCTTGAGGCTGTCTCAAAAAAAAAAAAAAACATTATGATAACTAACAATGTTGCCTCCAACAGATGCAGAGCTGTGGATCCAGAGCAGCATCTGCAGCAGCTGGGAAGTCATTCCAGGCTCTCAGCCCGGTGTTCTGGCAACAGTTTGATCTGAAGATGGCCGCCAAGGTGCTCTGGGTCAGCCTCAGCCTGCTCCGAGTGCTGTGGTGTCTCCTTCCGCAGACAGGCTACGTGCACCCAGATGAGTTCTTCCAGTCACCTGAGGTCATGGCAGGTAAAGCTCCCACGTGTGGTTAAGATGAAGTTGCAGCAGAGTCTGGCTGAGGCGCTGCTGGGCTACCTCGTAGAGAGGGAGGAGCGCATCTGTGCAGGCGAGCTGCAAATCCACAAGCAAAGTGGGCACTCTGGGAGAAGGACTTAGAAGTGGGGACTTCACTTCTTCCGGACCTTCAGAATGATCCTCATACCTCTTGGATGTTTTCCTTCTTGGACCGACAGCACAGCTCATTTAGAATGAAAGTTGTGTTGGACTTCTTGGTGGAACAATTCTAGAGTTGGGCTTCCCTAGGGGTCGGGAAAGCTTACACAGGACATGAGCTGAGATAATGAAACGTTTCTTCTGTAGGTTCACGTGAGGTAATACAGATCTCTGATTCCGGCTTGTTGGAGCTTATCTGCTAGGTGGCACAGGACACACCGTGAGGATGGTTGCCAGGGGCCTTGAGGCTTTTCAGGTGCTGTGGGCTTGTGGCTTCTTCCTCATGGTTCCTGCTTCCTCATGGCTTCCTTCCTCATGGTGGCTGCTTTAGCACCAGCTATCAAGTCTAAAAATAGGTTTTCCAGTGGACAGAGGAGATGGGCACACTTATTCTCTTTTTTTTTTTTTT
>CAUYTI010030554.1:0-17343 GCA_963575145.1 Galago senegalensis | reverse complement strand
GTTGATTCTTCCCAGCCATGAGCATGGTATGTTTTTCCATTTGTTAACATTTTCAGCTATTTCTTTCCTTAGAGTTTCATAGTTCTCTTTATAGAGATCTTTCACATTCTTTGTTAGGTAAACTCCTAAATATTTCATCTTCTTTGGCACTACTGTGAATGGGATAGAGTCCTTGACTGCTTTTTCAGCTTGTGTACTCAGTTTTGTTAGGATAAAAAGTCCTGTCGATATCTGTTAAGTCCAAGAGTTGGATAGTTAAATTTAAGTCTAAGATTTCTTTGCTCAACTTCTTTTTGGAGGATCTGTCCAGCACTGCCAGAGGAGTGTTGAAATCTCCAACTATGATGGAGCTGGGAGAAATCAAGTTGCTCATGCCAGTTAGAGTCTCTTTTATAAATTGAGGTGCATTCTGGTTGGGTGCATAGATATTGATAATTGAGATCTCTTCATATTGAGTATTGCCCTTAACAAATATATAGTGGCCATCTTTATCTTTGCTTACTTTTGTTGGTTTAAAACCTATTGTATCTGCGAGTAAAATTGCAACACCTGCTTTTTTCTGCTTTCCATTAGCCTGGAATATAGATGACCATCCCTTCACCCTGAGTCTATATTTGTCTTTTAAAGTGAGGTGAGATTCTTGTATACAACAGATGTCTGGTCTGAGTTTCTGTATCCAATCAGCCAATCTGTGTCTCTTTAGAGGACAATTTAAGCCATTCACATTGATAGAAATTATTGATAAGCCTGGTAAAATTTTGGACATCGTGTTGCTCGAAAGTCCAGTTGACATTTTTAATCTTTTTGCCATTGTGGAAGTTGGAATTTGATCGAAAGTTTCTGAGTGAGATTACTTTTGTTGTGGAGGATTGCACTGGTCATTATAGAGGATAGGTTTGAGAATTTCCTGGAGAGCTGGTTTAGTTATGGCAAATTTCTTCAACCTGTGAATGTTGTTAGTGTATTTAATTTCTCCATCATAGATGAAACTCAGTTTAGCTGCATACAGGATCCTGGGTTGAAAGTTATTTTGTTTTAGGAGATTAAATTTGATGACCATCCTCTTCTGGCCAGAAAGGTTTCAGCCGAGAGATCTGTAGTCAGCCTAATACTCTTCCCCTTGTAGGTAATGTTTTTTTTTTTTTAATGTCTGACTGCTTTCAGAATGTTCTCTTTCATCTTAACTTTGGTGAAGTTAATTGTGATGTGTCTGGGGGATGTCTTGTTCGGCTTGAGTCATGCTGGGGTTCTGACACTATCTGCTATCTGAATTTCAGAATCTCTTGGCATGTCTGGAAAGTTCTCTTTCATAATTTCATGAAGAAAAGCCTCAGTGTTTTCTGAAGCAACTTCATCACCTTCAGGGATTCCTATAAGGTGAATATTAGTTTTGTTCGAATTATCTGAGAGCTCTCTGAGAGTAAGATCTGTTTTTGCTCTCCATTTCTTTTGATCTTTGCATTCTTGGGCTTCTTCAAAAGCTTTGTCTTCAGAATCAGGCATCCTTTCTTCTGCGTGTTCCACTCTGTTATGGAGGGATTGCACTGTGTCTCTCAGATCCTTGGGGGCTGCAACCTCTTATCTCAGTGTTTCAAAATCTTTGATCATTTTATCTTTGAAATTGTTGAGTTATTGATAGATCTTTTGAATGATTGCTTGAGATATCTTTTGAATAATTTCTTGAGAAATGTTTTGAATAATTTCTTGAGAGATCTTTTGAATAATTTCTTGAACTTCTACTTCCTTCCTTTCTTCCATTCTGTTAATCTTATTTGCTATCCACATTCTGAACTTGATTTCTGACATTTCAGACATTTGCTTTTGGATGGGGTCTTCAATTACGTCTGCCCCATTTTTCCTTGGGGGAATTGATCTATTCTGGTTATTTGAGTTGCCAGAGTTTTTGTGCTGATTCCGCCCCATCCTGAGTTTACCTTGTTTGGAGGCCTTATCAGAACTGTTCAGTTGGTGGCTTCTTCTGGTTGCCCAGACAGAGAGGCAGAGCGTGTCTGTTGTCTACTCCCAGTTCTCTGGTGCTGGGGCAACTGGGGTGCAGTGGAACGGCAGCAGCTGCATAGGAGTGTGCGTGGCCGGATTACATGTCATTCAGCCTACTGGGGCAACCAGGGGGCAGGAGACCGTCAGTAGCCGGATCAGTACTAGTTCAGCACCCTGGAGCAGCCAGAGTGTGGAGGAATGGCAGCGGTAGTGTAGGGTATGCAAACAACCAGATCAGTCTTAGTTCGGCCCCACCAGAGTAGCTTGGGGGAGTGGAGGACTCCTTCACCGTGGCCTGTTGGACGCATGCAGCACTAGTAAGCCGATCTATTCCCTCCCAGCCTGGGAGCCCGGAGTGGAGAACTCGTCCACCTCCGTCTGTGGGACACACGTGGCTCTAACAAACAGTTCTTGGCCTGCCCAGAGTGCTAGACTCCTCTAGCACCTCCTGCAGTGCACATGTGGCTCTAGCAAGCAATTCTGGGCCCACCCAGCACAGGTGCCTTGAGCAGGGAACTCCTCTTCTGGCCCCGGTGGGGTGTGCGTGTCTCTAGAAGGCTGTTTGGGGTCTGCCTGGAAGGGAGGACTCCTCCACCACTGCCCGTGGGACACCCGTGGCACTAGCAACCAGTTCTGGGCCCACCCAGAGCCCTGGAGCGGGGATCTGCTCAGCCGCCTGTGGGGTGCACAGCTCTAGCAAGCAGTTCTGGGCCCTCCCAGAGTGGGGGACTTGTCCACTGCTACCCACGGGGGTGTGCAGGGCTCTAGCAAGTGATTCTGCACCTGCCCGGAGCAGGGGAAGTCCTCTGCTGCCACCTGCTGCCAGCAGGAGGTGTGCGGCTCAGGCAAGCAGTTTTGTGCCTGCCCAGAGCCCTGACGCAGGGATCTACTCTGCCGCCTGTGGGGCACATGGCTCTAACAAGCAGTTCTGGGCCCTCCCAGAGTGGGGGAGTTGTCTGCCATCACGGGGGTGGGGGGGGTGCGCAAAGCTCTAGCAAGTACTTCTGTGGCTGCCTAGAGCAGGGGAACTCCTCTGCAGTCACCCGCCGCCCACGGGAGGCTTGTGGTTCTAGGAATCAGTTCTGGACCTGCCCTGAGCCCTGGGGTGGGGTTCTTCTCTGTTGCCCCTGGGGTGCGGGGCTCTAGCAAGCAGTTCTGGGTCTTCCCAGAGTTGGGGACTAGTCTGCTGCCACCCGCAGGGGTGTGCATGTCTCTACCATGTCGTTCTGTGCTTTCCCGGTGCAGGGGGCTTTTCTGCAGCTATACGCCAGAGATGGGCAGCTCTAGCAAGCAGTTCAGGGGCCCGCTTTGTACCTGTATTTTATGTTTTTAAATGATTTTCCTTGGATTTACAGCTTGCCAAACTTCTTTCTAGGCTCATCTCCCTGTCTTTTGCTTCATAGATTCTGATTCCAACCAGTTTTTCTTCCTTTGCTGAGGAACCCTCTGACCAGGGTTGTTACCAGTCAGCCATCTTCCCTGAATCAGAAGTTGGCATTTGATCAAAATTTTCTGTGTGAGTTTACTTATGTGGTGGAGGATTGCACTGCTCATTATGGAGGATACGTCTGAGAATATCCTGGAGGGCTTGTTTAGTTATGGCAAATTTCTTCAACATGTGAATGTCATTAAAGTATTTAATTTCTCCATCATAAACTCAGTTTAGCTGGATGCAGCATCCTGGGTTGAAAGTTGTTTTATTTTAGGAAATTAAAAGTTGATGACCACCCTCTTCTAGCCTGAAATGTTTGAGGAAAGAGATCTGCAGTCATTCTAATATTCTTACCCTTGTAGGTTATGGTTTTCTAAGGTCTAGCCTCTTTCAGAATTTTCTCTTTCATATTAACTTTAGTGAAATTAATTATGATGTGCCTGGGGGATGTCTTGTTTGGGTTGAGTCATGCTGGGGTTCTGAAACTGTCTGCTACCTGAGTTTCAGAATCTCCTCGCATGTGTGGAAAGTTCTCTTGCATAATTTCATGAGGAAGAGCCTCTGTGTTTTGTGAAGCAACTTTGTCACCTTAAGGGATTTCTATAAGGTGAATATTAATTTTCTTCAAATTATCTCGGAGCTCTCTGAGAGAATGATCTGTTTTTGCTCTCCATTTCTCTTCATTTTTGAGCTCTTGCATGTGTTCAAAAGCTTTGTCTTCAATGTCAGAGATCCTTTCTTCTGCTTGCTGCATTCTGTTATGGAGGGATTCTTCCATATTTTTCAGATCTTTGAGGGCTGCAACCTCTTGCCTCATTGTGTCAAAATCTTTGGTCATTTTATCTTTGAAATCATTTAATTCCTGAGACAGCTTTTGAATAATTTGAAATTCTAATTCCCTCCTTTCTTGCATTCTGTTAATCTTATTTACTCTTCAGATTCTGAGCTCGATTTCTGACATCTTAGCCATCTGCTTATGGATGGAATCTTCAATTGCATCTGCCCCATCTTTCCTTGGGGGAGTTGATATACTGTGGTTATTCAGGTGACCAGAGTTTTTCTGTTGATTCCTGCCCCATGCTGAATTTGCACTGTTTGAAGATTGATCCCAAACCATTCTGCCAATGGCTGTGGCGGAGAAGATGCTGCCTTCCTCTGGTTGCCTAGAGAGACAAGGCGAATCTGTCTGGAAAAGCCTCAGGGGTGCAAGCCTTAGGGCTCTTGCTGGTGGCTGCTGCTCTTCAACTAAGTTACCACAGCTCTATAGTGTGGTTCCCTCTCAAGTAACCGCCCTCTCAGCCACCAGGCCTGAGGTGCCAGGAATGCCAGCTCTGTGAGTCCTCTGGTCGCCCTGCAAGGGTGCCCAGGAACAGGGAGCCCCCAGCGCCAGCAGCTGCGTGGGGAATGTGCCTTGATCAGTCCTCGGAGTGCCCAGTGAGGGTGCCCAGGAGCTGCGATTGCCAGCAGCAGTACAGGGAACCCAGGGCTCCATTAGTCCTCTTGGTACCCTGCAAGGGTTCACAGGAGCAGGGAGCCCTGGAGCCACATGGGGAATGCGCCTGGTTCAGTCCTCAGAGCACCTCACAAGGGTGCCCAGGGGCAAAGAGCGCCAGCCGCTGGGTGGGAACATGCGGCTTGGTCATTCCTCTTGGTGCCCTGTGAGGGTGCCCAGGAGTGGCCAGTGCCAGCAGCTTTATGGTGAACGTGCCTCAATCAGTCCTTGGGGTGCTCTGTGAAGGTGTCCAGGAGTGTGGAGTGCCAGCAGCCTTGGGGCAACGTGCGGCTTGATAAGTCCTCCTGGAGGCCCACAAGGGAATACTAGCAGCTGCACTGGGAATGTGCCTCGATCAGTCCTTGGGGTGCCGGGGAGTGGCGAGTGCCAGTAGTGGTGCAGGGAACATGGGCCTCAGTTGGTCCTCTTGGCACCCTGCAAGGGTTCCCGGGAGCTGGGAGTGCTAGCAGCGGCATGGGGAATGTGCCTCAATCAGTCCTCAGGGCGCCCGCGAGGTTGCCTGGGAGCTACGAGCGTCAGCAGTGGGGTAGGGATCATGCAGCTGGACCAGTCCTCCTGGCACCCTGCGAGGGTGCCTGGGAGCTGTGAGTGCCAGCAGTGGTGCAGGTAACATGGGGCTCAATTAGTCCTCTTGGCACCCTGCAAGGGTTCCCGGGAGCGGGAAGCTCCAAGAGCCGTGTGGGGAATGCACCTCGATCAGTCCTCAGGCACCTAGGGAGGTTGTCCTTGAACAGTGAGCATGATCAGTCTTCAGGGTGCCCTGCTAGGGTTCCCGGAAGTGGGGAGCGCCAGGAGCCACGTGGAAAATGCACCTCTATCAGTCCTCTGGGAACTCTGTGAAGGTGCCCGGGAACAGCAAGTACTAGCAGCGGTGCAGGGAACACGGGACTCAATTAGTCTTCTTGGCACCCTGCAAGAGTTTCCACGAGTGGGGAGTGCCAGGGGCCACGTGGGGAATGCACCTCCATCAGTCCTCGGGGCACTGGGTGAGGGTGCCTGGGAGCTGGGAGCGCCAGCAGCAGCCCTACGGGGAATACGCCTAGATCAGTCCTCGGGTGCCCCGCGAGGTTGCCCGCGAGGTTGCCCGCGAGGTTACCGCGAGCCGTGAGCGCGATCAGTCCTCGGGGTGCCCTGCGAGGTTACTCGGGAGCTGCAAGTGCCAGCAGCCACGCGAGGAATGTGCCTCAATCAGTCCTTGGGGCGCCGCGTGAGGGTGCCCGCAAGTGGTGAGCGCCAGCAGCCAGGTGGGGAACATGCAGCTCGATCAGTCCTTGGGGTGCCCTGCGAAAGTGCCCAGGAGTGTGGAATGCCAGCAGCCATGGGGGAATGTGTGGCTTGATCAATCTTCCTGGCAGCCCACAAGGGAATGCTAGCAGCCACCTGGGGAATGCGCCTCGATTATTCCTGGGGTGCCCGGTGAGGGTGCCCAGGAGCGGCAAGTGCCAGCAGTGGTTCAGGGAACATGGGGCACAATTAGTCCTCTTGGCACCCTGCAAAGGTTCCTGGGAGCGGCGAGCACCAGCAGCAGCCCTGCGAGGAATACACCTAGATCAGTCCTCGGGCGCCCCGCAAGGTTGCCCGCGAGGTTGCCCGTGAGGTTACCCGCGAGCAACCTTGGGCGCCCCGCGAGGTTGCCCGCGAGGTTACCCGCGAGCGGTGAGCGCGATCAGTCCTGGGGGGGGGGGGGCGCCCTGCGAGGTTGCCTGGGAGCAGCGAGCGCAAGCAGCCTCGTGGGGAATGCGCCTCAATCAGTCCTTCCGGGGTTGCCCGGGAGCTGCGAGCGCCAGCAGCTGGGCAGGGAACGTGCAGCTGGATCAGTCCTCTTGGCACCCCGAGAGGGTGTCTGGGAGCAGGGAGTGCCAGCAGCCACACAGTGAATGTGCCTCGATCATTCCTTGGGGAGCCCTGAGAAGGTGCCCGGGAGTGGGGAGCACCAGCAGCCATGTGGGAACACATAGCTCAAGCAGTTCTCCAGTTGCAGGGCCGGGACAGGACGCTTGTTCCCACAGGGGTGGGGTGGCGCTGCTCTTGGGTCTCTTCTCACTGTTTCTGCAGGCAAGGGGGAAAGGGTCACCAATTATGTTTCAGTAAACTATGGCTATTTAGGGTTGTGATTGAAAATAGGCCAAAGCAGGGTGGTGCCTGTGGCTCAAAGGAGTAGAGTGCTGGCCCATATGCCGTAGGTGGTGGGTTCAAACCCAGCCCCAGCCAAAAAGTGCAAAAAAAAAAAAAAAAAAAAAGAAGAAGAAAATAGGCCAAAGCTAAGCCAATAAGAATGTCTTCAAGACCATTTATGAGTTGCTTCTGTGGGCTGTTTAAATCAAGACCATGCATACTTGGGAGGTAAACCTGTCAATGCACATTTAAACAGGCAGTCTTTCTCATTTACTCTTGTTTGCTAACTCCATCTCTTCATCTTTCTCTGCAGGCCAGTTTTGAGGGTTCCACTGTGCACATGGCCTGACATGGCTAATTCATACTTTTTTTTTTTTTGAGACAGAGTCTCACTTGCTACCCTTGATAGAGTGCCATGGCATCACAGCTCACAGCAACCTCAAACTCTTGGGCTCAAGCAATTCTCTTATCTCAGCCTCCTGAGTAGCTGTGACTACAGGCGCCTGCCACAGTGCCCAGCTATTTTTAGAGACAGGGTCTTGCTCTTGCTCAGGCTGGTCTCCACCCTGTGAGCTCAGGCAATCCACCAGCCTCAGCCTCCCAGAGTGCTAGGATTACAGGCATGAACCACTGTGCCTGGCCCTAATTCATACTTCTTGCACTTATGTGTCTTCAGTCCAATCTCAGTACCTTTAGTCCACTCATTCTAGGGAAAGAGTGAGAATGAGTTGTCATGAGGATCAAATGTGTTACTGTAGCCTAATGAGCAGCACGTAAAACTCTATATGTAATACCTATATGTATTAGGTATTATTCTTCTTCAAAACCCTGGTTTGGCATTCTCTGTAGAGTCTGCATTTCATTGCCCCTGCTCTCTTGGCCCCAACCAGAATAAATCACTCCTTTCTCATCTTTGCTGCTGGCCCTCGCACATGCTTCTCTTTTCATTGTTGATGTTTGCTGTTATATGATAGTTATTTATTAGTATGCCTGTTTCTCATCTCCTTGGGGGTGTAGGCCATGTCCTTCTTTCTTTGGACTCATTGCTAGGGATGGGGTCCCATGCAGCACCTGATGTACCTGATGCATAGTAAATGCTCCAGAAATGCTTTACAAACTGAATGGAAGGCATTTGTTCTGCCTTTCATCCCTCATAGTTCCTTCTCCTTTCTCTATTACTTGGTCACTGTTCTCTGTGCCCTCTTAATGCCTATTTGGTATTGGGTTTGTTGTTGCCAGTATATGTATATATATTTCCAGTTTTTTTTTAAAATTTTGTGATGTACAGGACTCCATGGCCCACTAGCACCTTTATTTCTACAATTGATGTCAACACCCATCCACTTTTCCATTTAATGTTCTCTTATCACATCCAATTTTCCAGCAGGGAGTAAATTCATATACCAAGTAAAGAAAGAAGGGGGCAGGAAGAACAGGAAGAAATGGCAGTGGAGAAATATCTCCCACTATTTAACCTGAAAACTACCCAGGAAAGGGAGGATGGTTTTTATGATTAACTCATTTGAAGAATTGCAAAAGGTAGGCAGTTAAAAGAAGTCATTTGCTAATTAGGTGTAAAGATATAATTTGAAACTATATCTTCCAATTCCCAGTCAATGTTCTTTCTGTCCTACCTGGATATTTCTCAAATATGCTGCCTTTTTAAAAAATAAGATCAGCTCTTGTATACCATGCAACAAAAAGTGGTCTTAGTCATTTAGAACAGGGTGTCTGCAAACTATGGCCAACATGCCAAATCTAGCCTGCCACCTGTTTCTGTATGTCATGTGAGCTAAACAATGTATTTTTGTTTTCCACATTTCTTTATGGTAAAAAATATCAAAATAATATCACCTGGCATATTAACATGATATTAAATTCAAATTTTAGTGTTTATAAATACTTTTATTGCAACACAGCCAAACCTACTTGTTTGTTTATGGCTACTTTCATGTTACAATGGTAAAGTTGGGTGGCTGCTTACATGCCTACAGAGATCTATGGATTGCAAAGCTGAAGTTATTTACTATGTGCCTTTTTGTGAAAACACTTTTCTAATCACTGCTATCTAAAGTGCATTTACCAGCAACCTAGAAGTCAACTGACAGCATATTAGACTTGTACAATCTCAGGTGACTTCCAGACCTACGGACTTAATAGCATTTTAGTAAGAGCCACTGGTGATTCATAGACACATTAAAGCTTGAGAAAGTTCAACTCAGAAGATAGTTGACTAGGGCTTTCTCTTAATAGACAAGCAGTGTGGGCTACTGGAAAGGGAACAAGCCTTGAGGTTTGACAGATAAACTTAAAATTCTGTTTCCACTGCTGAGTGGCTTCAGTTTTCTCACCTGTAAAATAAGGATATGCATGCTTTCCTCATAAATTTCTTCTGGATGGGATGATGTTATAATTTCCTAGGGAATCCTAACAAATCACCACAAATTTTGTAGCTTAACACAATAGATATCTATCCTCTCATAGTTCTGGAGGTTAGGAGTCTGAAATCAAGTGTTGTCAGGGCCATGTTCCCTCCAAAATCTCTAGGGGAGAAATATTCCTTTCCTCTTTGAACTTCTGATGGCCTCAAATGTTCCTTGGCTGAGGCCACATTAAGTTCAATTGGCCTTCCTCTCTGTTTCTTCATGTCTTTTCCTCTCTTATAAAAGCACCAGTCATTTGATTTAGAGATCACCCAAAATTCAGCATCGTATCAAGATCCTTAGCTAATTATATCTGGAAAGTCTATTTCCCAGTAAGGTTGTGAGGGGACTTGAGTTTTAGGAGGACCCAGCACAGATTAACACCACAGACACTTCAGTGCAGGTCAAACATCTCTCCCCTGTATCCTTCATCCAAAAAGACTCAATGGCTAAGATATAATGTGGAACTGTCACATAAATCTAATATCAAAGATTACTTTCCTCATTTTGATATAGGAGCATATCTATTACGAGGACATAGAGAAGAAGATGCTTTCATGACACGCATCCTATAGCTAAACCAGTTATTTTTTCCCTCCCTACATTTTGGAGCAAAAGTTCCTTTCAGGTGAGGGAACAGATGAATGAAAAAAATTAAATGATAGGCGAGAAGAGCCTCACAGTGCAGTAGTTGTGCTTGAAGTTCTCATTCTCTTCTCTCTGTTGCTGTTGTGCCTGCCTTAGGAGGGGATTGATATTCTCAGTGAAAATCCTGTAGGCCATGGCTTCCTGCTATATCCCTGAAGGAGAGGCTTTACTTTATCATGAAACACATGCACATCTCAAGAGAAAGTGAGATAGATACCAAGTTCCAACTTTTTCATGAGTTAATCTTGACAGGTGTTAGATTTGGGATAAATCAGATTTAGATTCTCCTATCAGATACCATTGCTGGAACTGTTTGGATTGGCTAGGTGGTGTGACAAGCTGTTGAGACAATTCAACCACTCCATCTTGGATTACTTTGTATGCATAATCAGCAAAGTCTCCCTTCTTAACTTCTGGATTACACTGTCCTCTAATATTGAACTTCTATTACACAATCTGCTCTACTTTGTATTAATTACCCAGTTAGCACTACACTAGTAGTGCATATTACAACTTAGAATTTCCTGTAAAAAGCTTCCTGGATAGGAGATATGTGGAAATCTCAGTATCCAGCAACCAAGTGCTGTAAATTTCAACACAGCACCTGTCTTGGAGCTGAAACAAATCAATAGCTAAATGTGACTGCAGCTAGATTACTAACTCAATCTTCTATTCTCCCAAGGGAGAAAGAGGCATAACCTTTAATACTGAGGAGCCTGCTGAACAAGAGTAGGAGCTTTATTATTGGTAAGAAGTCTTCAAGGAAAGGAAAATCCTGATCTTTGAAGGGGTTTTATTTTTAAATTTGTCAAATTTATCTCAAAATAGGATTGTTTGGTATTTTTTTCTGATGCTATTTTAGAAATTGATAAGGGGCATTGAATCAAACCTATTAAAAATCTTTTCTCTGCATGTAGCAGTTTAAAGAGAATACACCTTATTTTTTTTATGGAAGAATATGAGAGACTAAGGTATATTGCCCTCCAAATAGAAAATAAGGTTGCCTTTGAAGAATTAAACTTTATCCTCAACAGATATTGGATTAAAGCAAAGTTACCTTAAAGCAGAAAGGTGAATCTCAGTCCTAACTGCACATTGGAATCACCTGGAGAGATTATTAATGCTACTCATGCCCCAGACCCACCACCAGAGATTCTTATTTAATTGGGCTGGAGTGGGGTTCAGGTGTTTTATTAAAAGCTCCCTGAATGATTCCCACTTGCTGTCTGGGCTGAGAATGTTGCCTTAAAAAGAGTAGTTTATAAGCTTCAGGACTTCAGTTACATCACAGAATTTTCTCTAGAAAAGAAAGAACATTTCAGAAGGTATGAGTGTGGTTTAAAATTTCATTCCTTACCCTCCAATCTTTGTGTTCCTTCCTTGCCTTGTATCCCTTAATTTCTATTTAGATTATTAGTGACAAGAGAATAGTGTTTTTGTTTTTGTCTGATTTGTTCAGTACTGTCTAATGCCTAATATACTCTTAGAGTCTAACACACGGTAGATTACTGGTGGACTTATATAAAAGCATAGGTGAGTGAATAAATGAAAGAAATCACAGAAGCAAGTATTCCTATTTCTTTGGCAAGTAATTCCTACTGCAAAAATAGTATAAAGCATGTTCTTTAGCTAAATCCATAAAACATCACAAGGTAATCATTAGAATATGGTTTATATTCAAATGTGTGTTTAAGGAGAGAAAGAATATACCTTCCTTGAAACAGTGCGGGTCCTGTGACAGTCAGTCTTCCTGTACACTAACAAATTGGCATTCACATTCTATTTTAAATTGCCATATAGAAATACTTATGGGAGAAAAAGAAGAAAATAAATGAGTTATATCAACTATTTGATTTCTGTTACCTATTTTTCATCGTTCATTTATAAATTAGCATTTGGTTGTGAGCTTGATTAACATGGGTGCACCTTTGAGTAGTGAGTGGATTCATGTCTGTTCTTCATGAGTTACTCATTCAGGTTTCAGAGTCTTCAGTGCAAGCTGTTAGATCTTAGTGCAGAGGTATTCAGTAAGATCATAAGGACAACCTTATGAGTCATTTCAACCTCTACCTAATAGAGCTTTTCAACATTTTTTTCTTAAAATTCTTTTAATCCATATCACATTTTAATAAAAATCATGCATTTTTTTGATTATAGTTTGAAATTTCTAAATACCTAGCTGAAGCTTACTTCATAATTTTCTTTCTGAGACTAAAAAATTATCTCGTTATCTATCCTTACTCCTACCCCAGATTATTCCGGTTTGTCCAATTGTTGAAAAATCACTGCTCCAAAGGATTCTTCTACTATCACATTTGTAGGGTTGACAGTTCTCCTAGTCTTTAGCTGTGATAGGTAGGCCCTCTTGATAGTGGGCCAACATCTGTTTCCTCCTAACTTCTATGCCCTTAGAATTTGGAAGGATAGAACCTGAGTATGCTGCTCCTTTTTTAGAATAGGTATATGGCCAGTTACAGTGGCTCATTCCTATAGTCCCATAAGTTTTGGAGGCTGAGGTGGGAGGGTAGTTTGAGACCAGCTTGGGCAATATAGCAAGAACCTGTCTCTAAAATAAATTAAAATTCTATAGAGTAGAGGTATACATATGAAGACTTCTATCATTTATCTCCTTAGTTTTCCAATACTTTGAACTGAGAGTAAAACAATAAGAAACAACCCCTTAACCCCCCAAAATAAAACCAAGACAGCATTTCTTTTCAGTACTAATTGGATTGATTTTTGTGGGGTTGGAGTAAGAGAAGGTAATTTTTGCCTGAGTTCTAAGCCACCAAAATAGAGCTCCCTGGTTGGTCTCTGCTTACATATACACAGACAGTTCATCAGCACAGTAAAAGTTGGACAGGCATCTTTTCCTGGGTCCCAGAACTTCCCAGGCTTTCATTTTGTATATCTGTCCTCAGGTCACAACATCACCAGGAGCCTTAATCACAATGATAATGATAACAACAGCAAAAAGGCAACAGGAAACCTGAAGGCCCAGAAGGTGCTCAGGGAAGGATCTTTGTCTGCTAATGGAGTCTCTGTTGTGGTGAACTTTTCTGTTTTTCATTCCCCCTGGGTGCTAGCACTGTCTTCTCATTACTAAATCATCGGTTCCCTATCTATATACTTTCTTCCATTTCCGTCTAGAGCTGCAGTCTCAAATATTTTTTTTAATTGAATGGTAACTATGTACATTAATGCACTTCTGGGGTACAGTGTGGGGTTTTCACATGCAATCTGAAATACTTTCATCAAACTGGTCAACACAGTGCAGTCTCAAATATTAATGTGCATAGGAATCACCTGGGGATCTTTTTAAACTGTAGATTCTGATTTAGTAGGGGGCCCATGTTCTGCATTTTTAACAGTGCTGATGGAACATGGACTACACTTTGAGTAGCAAGGCTCTCTTGCTGTACAGTTTAACTTTCTGCAATGAAGGACGTATTCTATAATTTTCTGTGTCCAACATGGTAGCCACTAGCTAAATGTTGCTCTTGAGCACTTAAAATATGGCTAGTGTGACTAAGAAACTGATTTTTAAATTTAATTTACTTAATTTAATCATTTGCGGTTAGTGGCAACTATATTCGATACCACAGCTCTAGAGTAGGGACCAACAAGCAAGCTTTTAAAGAAGCAAGTAGTAAATATTTTAGGCGTTGTGGGCCATGTGGATTCTATTAGAACTCAACTCTGCTATTGCTACATGAGGAAAAACAATCACAGATAATATATAAACAAATGAGCATGGCTATATTCCACTAAAACTTTATTGACAAAATCAGGTGGTAGGCTGGTTTTGGCCTGTGGGTTATGGTTTGCAGACCTCTGCTTTAGAGCCTATTTTGGGTGATGTTAAAAGAAAGATTCTTAAAAAATAACCTGAAGCATATTCCTGAGACTAAAATAAATGCGTTTTTTAAATTTAAATCTGAACTGCATAAAACATTAGTTTTGCTTTTAATCCATAAAAATTTCATAAGCAAACTGTTTTTTTAAAAATCAAATCTTAATGTTCTCTGTTGTATAAAATTATTGCCCATGACTATTTATTACTGTTACTCTATTAGACAGTTGTTCTACACATATGCACACATACTTTTTGTGTCTGATTTTAGTCTTGAAATATTTACTGTACTAGCATTCATAAAATGTAATCAGGCTCTGTGGTATTATGCAATAAATATTTCTCAGATATTAACCCCTCAATTCAATGATTGTGGCAGTGGGGTAATACTCTCAATATGTACTATATCACCAGCAGAAAGATGAATGCATTTAGTCCTTGTTAATCTAACTGTGTTTCTCTCTTTTTTTTCCCCACAAAGTCTGCCTAGACTCATTTTTTTAAATATATGTTTTATTAAGTCGACAACATTTTTTCCAGTTATGCTATCTATCTTGAAATGATGAAATACATGCTGGGTAAGCTTTTTGTCATTAACCATTAGAAACAGTAAGGAGTTACAGAGTAATCCCTCTTTGTGCTAAATACAATGATTTTCTCTAAAAGTGAGCAATCTAAAGATAATTGTATTTTATATGTGAAAATGACTTTGCTATTCTTGTGAATACAATTTGTTCAAAAATCATTATTATGTCAGTTTAACAAACCATCATGCTAAAAAGGCTGTGTGCATGCTTGGTAAAGATGGTAAATATTAATGGCATGGTGGTCATTGGAAAGTTAATGGTGGTCAATGGAAAGTTAAAAACAGTGACATAATCAAAATGGCTGTTGCCCAGGGGTGTTAGAGGACTTCATACTACGGAATCCCACAAAGGAATTGCTATTATCCACTTACAACCTCCAAAGGCAAGCAATGGTCTAAATCACTATTTCCAAAGAAGATACAGTGAATGTGTGTTCAGAGGGTGCTAATATTGACATATGATATATATACATTCTGATGGAGGTGATAAGGCAGTAGGTGCCTGGCCAAAGGAGATTTTTGCAAATGAGTCACAGTTGTCACACTTCCATTGACAAGTGAAGGGTGGGAGGTTATGGAGCTTCAACCAAGTTAGTGATTTGTTATGTGAGGGCCAGGGGAAGGGGACTTAGGCCTTCTAAGAGTCTGAGCCTTCTATGTTATGACTGAAAACTTTTCCAGTGAAGAACTATATATTATTAGAGAAGAGGCATGTGATGTGGGCTATATGCTAAAGGCCACATAAAACTAAGCACATGGGTATTTGTGGCTCTAGCATAGACATCTTAGATTCTCGCTACAGCACAGAGCTATTGTAGTCCCCAGTTCCTTGTTAGGATGGGGCTTCCATTATCTTACAAACCTTGAGATAGGGCAATAAGGCAGAGGAATTTAGTTTTTCAAAACCAAGACCCTTCTATGTCGCAAGCTCATGTACCCCTTTTAAGGCTCAGAACAAACACTTCCTCATTGTTAGAGCATTCTCTGTCTCTTCTCTTTGACTTCCTCTTATCTCCGCTCTCATAGTACTTTATATGCACACCTACTATCATATCACAGTGCACATGTGAATTCCAATTGAGCTTATGTATTTTTATTCTCCATTTGACTGTGAACTTCTTGAGGGTATGGGCTATCTTGTCCATCTCTGCATCCTCAGTGCCTAGCACAATATCTGGCATAAGGCGGGGATGTTAAAGAAGAACAAAAGTTTGAATTGAATACCCAAAGCTAAATTATAATTAGCTAAAAAATCGTTTTATTATAAAATGTATCTATTTTATGGCAGAAAATTTTCAAAATGCATCAAGTAAAAACAAATGCAGTGTTTTGTTTTTGTAAATCTGAGATTATACTCCACACTATATATTTCAGTTTGCTTTTCTACTTATATATCATGATTATTTTGTTATAACTCTATAAAATGTATTTTTTCCTTTTTTTGACAGTTTTTAATTGTGACTTTATTCATGTCAGTTCATTAAAAATGTACTTGTTTTAAAGATCTTATAAATAAAGTGACCACCTGCTAAAGTGGGATATGGGTCACACACACCTCCCCCAATGTGGTACTTTTTAAGGCAGTATTTCTTATAGGAATCTTACTGATCACACAGTAGTTACAAGAATGTCAGATATAATGTGCACAATCCAAAGACAAGCCTGCTGAGAACTTACACGATATAAAATATACATATTAGAAGTTAGCCAAGTGGACACATGCACATGGGGGGACCACAGGTGATGGGAACCTCTTTAAAGATTAGTTGAAGGACCAGGTGAGGACTCTTGCTTTTCCCCCCATTACAGTAAATTAACAGACACAGGTATTCCACACACAGGGGTGAGCTGTGGTCTGTTACACGTCTTGGTGGCATCATTGTGATCTACCCATGATACTCCCAAAAAAGCATTAAACAGTGAAGCCTGTGCAGGTATAGGAGCACTGGCTACCCCAGGCAATGGCTGCATCTGTGTAGATGTGTTTAAGGGGCACACATCTCTCCTCGCTGTGTTTTCTCCACAGCTAATATTCACTTACAGTGGGAGAATTCTGATGGTGGTTTGACCTAAATGATAACTGAACTAGTTTAAAAATATGAAAACCTTTTAGTAACATCATAGTTACACCTTCAACATAAAAAATATGGATCACCTACAGCTTTAAAGCCAAAAGGCAGGAGTCCCTCTGAGTTTTAATGCTTTCAATTTTCTTATTCTGTGGTTTCTGCCACCACCCTAAAAGATGACACTGGTACAACCACTTGTTTATTTGCCAACTGAGGCACTAGTTTGAGCTCTTAGAGAAAATCCAAAAGAAGAAATACCACTCGTTCTCTGGGGTCTCCTAAGAAAATAGACCAAAATTACAAATTATTCTGGTTGCTGTTTAATGGTTTTCTCAGCTGTCCAAAGAGTGTGGACTTGTGGCCCACTTCTGCTAAGGAGTCAGGAACCCTGAGCAGCTGTTTTCTTGCCATCCCACTTATGCTGTTTTGGTGCCAACTATTATGGTAAATGCATTCTGGGGGAACTGTACTTGACAAATTATGCCTAAATATCATCTAGGAAGATTTTGAGAGTAGAGTATAAAAAAGGTGGCAGGTTCTGGGATTCTTTTTTTTTTTTTTTTGAGACGGAACCTCAAGCTATCCCTCTGGGTAGAGTGCCATGGCATCACGCTCACAGCAACCTCCAACTCCTGGGCTCAAGCGAGTCTCCTGCCTCAGCCTCCCAAGTAGCTGGGACTACAGGCACCCGCCACAACACCTGGCC
>CAUYTI010030547.1:0-20148 GCA_963575145.1 Galago senegalensis | reverse complement strand
CGCCCGCCACAACGCCCGGCTATTTTTTGGTTGCAGCCGTCATTGTTGTTTGGCGGGTCCGGGCTGGGGATTCAAACCCGCCACCTTAGGTGTACGTGGCCTTAGCTGGTTGAGCTATAGGCGCTGAGCCAAAGCTAACATTATTTCCAAACAGACTCTAAACATTGATCTGATCACTGAGAGAAGTCATGTAAATAAATCAGTCTCTTGAACTATGGTGGGAGGAGGCCTCTCAATCTTGGTAATCTTGTGACAATAAGGAGCAACCAGCAACTTTTCTTTCTCTTCACTAATTGATTGCTTTTCTATTTCTAATTAGCCATACTGAACATTAAAGTTCTACCGTAAGAAGGAATTAGTTTTCATTCTAATACTTATTACAAATGATAGAACTAATCCTATTGTTCAGAGAAATTTTCTATCATATTTGAGAAATTTTACTAGATTTCATTTTGGAATGCTTTGAAATCTTAAAAACTATAAATGCTAAAAAATGTTAGTTCAGAATAATGGTAAAAATTAATAAAAAGTACACAGGATTGTGGCCAGGTATGGTGACTCATGCCTATAATCCTAGAATTTTGGCAGGCCAACGTGGGAGGATTACTTGAGACCAGGAGTTTAAGACCAAACTGAATAAGAGTGAGACCCCGCCTCTACGAAGAATAGCAAATTTGCTACATGTGGTGGTATGCCCCTTTAGACTAAATTATTCAGGAGACTGAGACAAGAGGATTACTTGAGCCTAGAAATTCAAGGTTGCAGGGAGCAATGATGAGGCCACTGCACTCAAGCCTGGGTGGCAAATCAAGACCTTGTTTCAGGAAAAAAACCCCACAAGATTGTAAATCAAGAGACTGTAGTTTTTTTGCTTGGGGGGGGGGGTTTGAGACAGAGCCTCAAGCTATTGCCCTGGTTAGAGTGCTGTGGCATCACAACTCGCAGCAACCTCCAACTCCTGGGTTCAAGCAATTCTCCTGCCTCTGCCTTCTAAGTAGCTGGGACTACAGGCACCCACCACAACACCCGGCTATTTTTTTTTTTTTTTAGCTGTAGCCGTCATTGTTGTTTGGTGGGCCCAGGCTGGATTTGAACCCACCAGCTCAGGTATATGTGGCTGACACCTTAACCACTTGAGCCACAGGCACCGAGCCGAGAGTGTAGTTTTTATCCTAGTTATGTCACTGATTTAATCTGTGTTTTTGAGAAAATTGTTCAATTTTCCATACCATTGTGCCCTTTTTTCCCCTACCAATAGGATGAAGTGAGAATATGTGAGATATTATTGGCTTGACTGAATAAAAGAATAGCAAATGCAAATACAAGTATCATCAATAATCACCATTAAAATATAAAAAAGGATGCGGGAATGGGAGAAGCCAAAAGGAAAACATACATGGGGTCAGCCTTGTGTAATCCTAATACTTTGGGACGCCCAGGGAGGATCACTTAAGCTTAGGAGTTTAAGACCAGCCTAAGCAACATAGCAATAACTTGTCTCTTCCAAAAACAGAAAAATTAGCTGAGTGTGATGGTGCATGACTGCAGTCCTACTTGGGAGGTTAAGGCAGGAGGACTCCAAGAATGTAAAGTTGCAGGGAGCTATGATAATGCCACTGTATTTAAGCCTGGGGAAAAGAGTGAGATTCTGCCTCAAAAAAAGGAAAAGAAAAGTAAAATATATCTAACAGAATTATAAAGTGAAACTGAATCATCAGATCGAATTTCTAGAAAGGTAAATTCAGGGCGCATGACTAGGGCTGAGGTAGGAAGAAGGTCCATGTTCAGACAAGTGAATCACCTGGTCAGTGGAGAAAAAATGTTGAAATGTTGAATATGGGGAGATTCCTGTTATCAATTTTGGTATGTTAACAAAAGGAGAAAAGCAAAAAAGAGGAAAAGAGAGAAAGAAACTACATATAGACAACTAACTATAAAAATATAGAGTAGGCTTGGCACCTGTGGCTCAAGTGGCTAAGGTGCCAGCCACATACACCTGAGGTGGCGGGTTCAAATCCAGCCTCCGGCCCGCCAAACAACAATGATGGCTGCAACCAAAAAATAGCCAGGCATTGTAGCGGGCACCTGCGGTCCCAGCTACTTGGGAGGCTGAGGCAGGAGACTCGCTTGAGCCCAGGAGTTGGAGGTTGTGAGCTTTGATGCCAGGGCACTCTACCCAGGGGGACAGCTTGAGGCTCTGTCTCAAAATATATATATATATATATAGAATAAGGACTTAGTGAAAAAGACAAAGGATCATGAAATGTCATTGGGATTGTTTTAATTTTTTGGACTTTTCTATAGGAGATCCAGTCTTAGGCAGAATTAAGAAAGAGGAGGGAAATATAATATGGAGAAGGAATAATGGTTTAAAATATCCAAGGTAAAGCAATTCAGTGTTGAGGTCCTATGTCTCTTTCAGACTATAAAGCACCTTATGGAAGCAGAGAAAGTAAAAGGATTTTGCCAGCTGGTGGTGGCAGCCAAGCTGAAAGAGGGCATTTCCCACCTCATCCAGTCATGTGGCCTTGGGGGCATGAAACACAACACCGTGGTGATGGGCTGGCCCAATGGCTGGCGCCAAAGTGAAGATGCTCGCGCTTGGAAGACATTTATTGGTACAAATCTTTTCCTGTACAGTAAATAATCCGAGAACCAGATAAGGGATATATCTGTTACCTCTAGCCTCCTAAACTAAGAAACTATGCCATAGCTAAAACAGTCTTATAAGGCCACCTAAAAAGCTAGTAGTAGTAATAACTGGATTCTGCCCCCCCCCCCAGGTTTACATGATGTTCATGAATTGTTTATCCCTGTCAAGTCTTGTGCTAGGAATCATCTCCAAAATTGCCAGGTTTTCATTTGTGATTTCCCATATGATGTTCTCACAGGAATTGGAAGAATTATTCTTCAACATCAAATTCTCTCAATTCGGGCCTCGCCTGTGGCTCAGAAGGGTAGGGCACCAGTCCCATATGCCGGAGGTGGTGGGTTCAAACCCAGCCCCGGCCAAAAACTGCAAAAAAAAAAAAAATTCTCTCAATTCACATATTTCCCTCTTAGAAAAGTAGTAATCGGAATACATCCAGGGCTCGGTGCCTGTGGCTCAAGTGGCTAAGGCGCCAGCCACATACACCTAAGGTGGTGGGTTCAAATCCAGCCCAGGCCTGCCAAACAACAATGATGGCTGCAACCAAAAAATGGCCAGGCGTTGTGGCGGAGGCCTGTGATCCCAGCTACTTGGGAGGCGGAGGCAGGAGACTCGCTTGAGCCCAGGCGTTGGAGGTTGCTGTGAGCTGTAATGCCACGGCACTCTACTCAGGGGGACAGCTTGAGGCTCTGTCTCAAAAAAAAGAATACATCTAGTAACATAAACCATGGTTCTCAATCTTATTCTGTTAGCTATCCTATTTTTCTCAATAATTTTTATTACTTAATGAGATATAACTTACTATGTAAATAGGACACCTTGCTCAGAAAAGTGCAAAAAGAACATTACCCTTACTTTATTGCATGGCAGAAAGCAAGACAAGCCTAAAGATTCTTCTCTGCTCATTCTGATTCTTTCTTTTTTCTCCCTAGGCACAGTTCGAGTGACAACTGCTGCCCATCTTGCCCTGCTAGTGGCTAAAAACGTCTCCTTCTTTCCCAGCAATGTGGAACAGTTTTCTGAGGGCAACATTGATGTGTGGTGGATTGTGCATGATGGGGGGATGCTCATGCTCTTACCCTTCCTACTGAAACAACACAAGGTATCTTAGACAACTTTTTCAAAAAGCCTTTCTTCCTTCTGTCTTGATTCACTGGACAGATGCTTCTTTTTTGACCGTGCAGTGTTGGGGCTTAGAATCTGAAACTAGGGACTATTCTTGGCTGTCCCACTTTGACCTTTATAAGAAATCATCATATATGGGCGGCACCTGTGGCTCAGTGAGTAGGGCACCCTCAGTTGAACCCAAGGGTGGTGGGTTCAAACCCAGCCCCGGCCAAACTGCAACAAAAAAACAGCCGGGCATTGTGGTAGGCACCTGTAGTCCTAGCTACTCAGGAGGCTGAGGCAAGAGAATCACCTAAGCCCAAGAGCTGGAGGTTGCTGCGAGCTGTGATGCCACAGTACTCTACCAAGGGTGACAAAATGAAACTCTGTCTCTAAAAAAAGAAAAAGAAAAAAAAATCATAGTGTGTGTATTTGATACCTACCTATCTCCAGGTGAAATTAAGCAAATTAATAAAGTTCCATATGAGCCTTGGGAAAAAGACTAAGAAGTGCAAAACATCTTTGGAAAAAAATCAAGTACTAGAACCCTAACAGAGTATGTGTGTGTGCATTTACATACATAAAAGCTCATCCTTTGGTAAGAGTAAACTGAAATTTAGAATAGGAAATATTATAGTGTACATAACATCATTAAAGTACTATCTGAATAAACAACCCTCTTACTATATCACAAGTCTTTACCTTTTGCCAGTTTTTTCTTGTTATGAAATTAAGAACTCCATAAAACTGTATTTAATTGGTTGTTTAGTCAGTCTTTTGCTCTAATACAGTGGTTCTCAACCTTCCTAATGTGGTGACCCTTTAATACAGTTCCTCATGTGTGGTGACTCCCAACCATAAGATGATTTTCATTGCTACTTCATAACTGTAATTTTGCTACTATTATGAATCTTAATGTAAATATCTGATATGCAGGATGTATTTTCATTATTACAAGGGGGTTGCAGCCCACAGGTTGAGAACCGCTGCTCTAGTACAGTAACATAGCCAGTATGAAGCTAGGAACAAGTACCGTCAGTCATATTGCAGCAAGGTTGTTGTAGGCAATAATGCCTCACGTTTTAGGAAGTAACTTGTTTTTGCCTTATTGAATCTACTCTCCCATGCACATATGCACTCTCTCAGGTGTGGCGCAAGTGCAGTATACGTATCTTCACAGTAGCCCAGCTAGAAGACAACAGTATCCAGATGAAGAAGGACCTAGCCACCTTCCTGTACCACCTACGGATTGAGGCGGAGGTGGAAGTGGTGGAGATGGTAAGAGAGTTGAGTTTAAGATAGAAGACCCCACTACTCCCCTCTTTGCCCACCCTATCTTCCTTGAACCTGTTCTGATACAGGAAATTGTTCACCTCTGAATGTTTATTAATCACTTCGTGTCAAAAAAACCCCCCAAACCCTAATTCACTGGCCTAATAGAACATGTATTTGATGTGTTTTTCGTGTTTGTTTTTGCTTTCTTGTTTTTGTTTTATTACACAGCCCTTACATTTCTCCTAGATTCTTAACCTACTTAATATAGTTTTCTTAATTTTTAATTAATATATTCATGCTTAAAATCACATAAGGCGGCTCAGCGCCTGTGGCTCAAGCGGCTAAGGCACCAGCCACATACACCTAAGGTGGCGGGTTCGAATCCCCAGCCCAGGCCCGCCAAACAATGATGGCTGCAACCAAAAAATGGCCAGGCATTGTAGCGGGAGCCTGTAGTCCCAGCTACTTGGGAGGCTGAGGCAGGAGACTCGCTTGAGCCCAGGAGTTGGAGGTTGCTGTGAGCGTGATGCCATGGCACTCTACCCAGGGGGATAGCTTGAGGCTCCGTCTCAAAAAAAAAAAAAATCACATGGTTTTCTTTTAAAATAACTGAGCAATATTTAAAAAACAGATACTATTGTTTGTGTTTTGTATTTTAAAGAAGCAAATGTGCTAGATAATGGAAAAGACTCTCAGGGCCTCTAGATTTAATTTGCAATCAGGAGGAAAGATGTGTAGGTCAAAGACTCACCAAAATAGAGTTAAAACTCAAGTTGATATTGTGACACTTTCTGTGGCTTAATTTAGTGAGTAGAAATAAAAATGTGTGGTTCATCTTTCTTTCTTTGTGCTTTTTACCCTTTTTGTGTGATATTTGTGTTAGCATGACAGTGACATATCAGCTTATACTTACGAGCGCACTCTGATGATGGAGCAAAGGTCCCAGATGCTCCGACACATGCGGCTATCCAAAACAGAGCGGGACAGAGAGGTGAGACCTTGCCACATTGATCTAATCTTGGCCCTGTGATGTCTTCAGTGAAAGTAACAGTACTATAGGCTCAGCGCCTATAGCTCAGCTCACCAGAGCTGGCAGTTTTGAACCCAGCCTGCCAAACAACAATGACTACTGCAACAACAACAAAATAGCCGAGCGTTGTGGTGGGTGCCTGTAGTCCCAGCTCCTTGGGAGGCTGAGGCAAGAGAATCGCTTGAGCCCAAGAGTTTGAGGTTGCTGTGAGCTGTAATGCCACAGCACTCTACCCAGGGCGACTGCTTGAGACTGTCTCAAAAGAAAAAAGTGCCAGTACTATATTGTTTTCATGGGGTAACAAATTCTTTCCTTCTCACAGTTATTCCACTATAGCCCCATTTTTTGAAAATAAAGATGGAGTATGAGGAGAAAATGAAGTAGAATAACTTTGTTGGACTTTCCTCAGGCACAGTTGGTGAAAGACCGGAACTCCATGCTAAGATTGACCAGCATTGGCTCTGATGAGGATGAAGAGACAGAAACTTATCAGGAGAAGGTACACATGACTTGGACAAAAGACAAGTACATGGCAACCCGGGGGCAAAAAGCCAAGTCAATGGAAGGATTCCAAGACCTGCTTAATATGCGTCCGTAAGTTTTCTCACTTAGAATCATATGACAAAATCTCATAACCTAGTCAATGGCACAGATGGCACACAGGGCACGCATCTTTCTATTGTTTGCCTGTACATATTTGCTATTAACAAACTAACCATCCTTTCTGTCCACATAGTTCACCTCCACACTGTGTTCCTGGTATAAAATAAGCAAGGGTAGAAAGAGAAAACTTAAGATAAACAAATAATTTTATCACATTATCCATGATCAGGTGAAAAAGCTCTGGATCTCAAATTTCACATGTTGACTGTGTAACTAGTTTTCTCTTTGCCTTAACTACCTCTGTTTCTTCCCCACCCAGGGACCACTCCAATGTGAGGCGGATGCACACAGCAGTGAAGCTTAATGAGGTTATAGTTAACAAGTCTCATGAAGCAAAGCTGGTTTTGTTGAATATGCCAGGGCCACCCCGAAACCCTGAGGGTGATGAAAACTGTATCCTTTTCAATAGTGTCTCTGCCAGTCTAGAAAATCTTCTTAGCTTCTTTCTTAGATAACTATAAAAATCATTGTCAGGCCAAGTACAGTGGCTCACACCTATAATCCCAGCACTTTGGGAGGCCAAGGCAGGAGGATTGCTTGAGGCCAGAAGTTCAAAACCAGCATGGGCAACATAGTAAGACCCCATCTCTACAAAAAATTTAAAAATTATTCAGGTATGGTGCCAGCTGCGGTACATACCTGTACTCCTAGCTACTCAGAAGGCTGAGGCAGGAAGGATCACTTAAACCCAGGAGTTCCAGCCTTGTTGACAGAGTGAAACCCTGTCACTTTAAAAAAAAGTCTTCATCTCTACCCAATCTTTGAAGAAGAAAAACTTAAAGGTCTTAGGCAAGGCTGCTTACAAAGTGGTGAGATTAATATACTGGGGGGAGTTGAGGATGTAATATATTCTCTCTGAACCTCAAAAGACTTTTTTATATAGGTGGTATTTTGTAACATGATTTCTAATATTCAGTGTATAATAGTAGCAATAAAGAAGTAGGAGGAGGGAGATCTTTGTGGTGATGGAATAGTTCTGAATCTTTTTTTTTTTTTTGAGACAGAGCCTCAAGCTGTCCCCCCTGGGTAGAGTGCTTTGGCATCAAAGCTCACAACCTCTTGAGCCACAGGCGCCGAGCCAGTTCTGAATCTTGACATGGATCTACACATGTGACACAGTGACTCATTTATCAATGTCATTTTTCTGGTTCTAATACTGTACATGAGATATAAACATTAGGGGAAACTAGGTGACAGGCATATAGGACATCTTTGTACTTGATTTGCAATTTCCTGTGAATCTGTAATTATTTCAAAACAAAAAAAATTATTTCAAAACAAAAGTGTAAGAAAGGTTCGGTGCCTGTGGCTCAGACAGCTAAGGTGCCAGCCACATACACCTGAGCTGGCAGGTTCGAATCCAGCCTGGGCCTGCCAAACAACAAAGATGGCTGCAACCAAAAAAATAGCCAGGTGTTGTGGCAGGCACCTGTAATCCCACCTACTTGGGAGGTGGAGGCAGGAGACTCGCTTGAGCCCGGGAGTTGGAAGCTGCTGTGAGCTGTGACACCATGGCACTCTACCCAGGGCAAGAGCTTGAGGCTCTGTCTCAAAAAAAAAAAAAAAAAAAAGTGTAATAAAAAGACAAGACAAGGCCAGGAGGGGGCAGGGGTTAACACCGTTAATCCAAGCACTTTGGAAGGCCAAGGCAGGAGAATCAAGAGCAGCCTGGGCAACATAGGAAGACCTAGTCCCCCTTATACACGCACACGCACGCGCACACACACACACTCACACACTTCTCCCTCGCCTTTGTTGTGTTGTGGGATTTTTTGTTTGTTTTTTTTGGTGATCGGGTCTCTGTCACAGAGGTTAGAGTGGCATGATCATAGTTCACTAAAGCCTCAAATTCCTAGGCTCAAGTGATCCTCCTGCCTCAGCCTCCCAAATATCTGAGACTACATGTGAGTGATTTTTTTTTTTTTTTTTTTTGGTGGAGAGAGGGTCTCACTATGTTGTTCAGGCTGGTCTCAAATAATCCTCCCACCCTAGCTTCCCAAAGTTGATATTACAAGTGTGAACCACCAGGCCCAGCCTTTCCCCATTCTTTAAAGAACATTTAGAAAATACCTAACAAATGGGAGAGTCTTGTATTATACATTTAAAAGGACTAGATCCCTGGATTACTTCACAGGGTTAAATTGAGTCCAAAGTTCAGACTTTTGAATATATAAGAATTAAGACAAGCATGCTGATTTTATAGCTCTGTGATCAGATAAACTCAGGTTATGATGATGCCAGGTTGTAAATGTGTATTCTTCTTTTGTCTGCTCATTTCCTTGACAAATTCTGAAGACATGGAGTTCCTAGAAGTGCTCACTGAGGGACTAGAACGAGTCCTCCTTGTCCGGGGTGGTGGCAGCGAAGTGATCACCATTTATTCATAATCTACTCCTGAATGACTCTGCTTGGCCTCACCTTTCCTGAAAGGCCTCCATCCTCCATGGAAGTGCCTGCTCTTCACTACTCCCAGTCAGCTAAAGGCCTGTGTTCTGCACACATCACACTGAAATCTCGATTGGTTGAGCCTCAAGTACTCGTGCAAGGGTACAAATAGATCTATTCTTTGATCCCATATGATGTGCATTTCTTAAAGAAGCAAGTATTCCTGCAACATCATAACAGTGATCAAGCCCTAAAAGCCATGTTTCACCAAAGGCAAGTTAGAATTAACGAGCTGAGTCAATCAATGAATTGGTAAAAGGGATGCTTGAAACTCAACTGAAGACAAAAAGCAAGTATATATCCAACATTGAAGAGGAGTCTCAGAAGTCATGGTTCCATGATGACATCATAGAGGTAACAGCCAGAAACACAGCTTCAACTTACTAAATCGTGGCAAAGAATATGGGGACCTACTATCTTTTGGAGATAACCTGGGGCAAGCCAAGATGGAAACATTTTTTTAGCGAATTTTCTTTATCATACCCACTGCTGTCCTCTAATTTTATACTAGGGTACTAATGTCCAAAACCTGAAACATGGCTGCAGCCTTTATATCTTCCTCAAAAGCAAGAGTCCCCCCGCCCCAAATACCAGTTTAAGTATCTATATTATGTCAGTGTGTACTTCACCTGTTTTTTGTTTCTCTTAATTCAAAATCCATTCTGTGGTTGTAACACAGACTGTTACCATGGAAATTGTTATTTAAAAGGTTAACATTTTGTTCAGGTTCTTTTCAAAATGGCTGAACTAAGGGAATTCCAAAAGGAAGCTATTAAGATATACTGAAATACAGTCTTTGGTTCTCTATGCAACATGGACAAAACATACAAGCTGTTATCTAAGAAATAATAGGTCATGATGCACATTGACTGTAAGTTCTCCTTTCCTTCTTTTTGCCCTCTGAGTTCGGAGGTACAGGTCAAAAGTTCATAAAGAACAAACACTAGCAAGACTGGACAAAATCCTTCCCTGAAGGCTTTGGACTATCTTTTAAAAGGGGAATCTAGCAATGGAATTGAAAGTTCTAGAGCCATACTCTTCTCCATAGTGCCAAAGTTACTGAGCTGCTACTCCCTACCTACTTTACTAAAGTGGCATATAGATTAGTATTGGCCTGATTCAAGAAACTTCTCCTTTACTAAGAAACCTGTGGCCTCATCTCCAAAGCCATAGTTAAGACGAGGCACTCAATGCCCAAAGTATGATCATTTCCCCTTTTCCTTTCTATTTTATTCTTCATTCGGACTGCAAAAACTTGGCTCTGAACGGTCTTCCATTTTATCGATGTTTCCAGAAAGCTCAAAATGTGCCAAGGAAATCCTTTTGCAAGCTTAGCTTATTTACTAATTTACAATCACAAAACATCTGGCTTACAAGCATAAGGAAAATACTGTGTGTCTGTGTAGTAATTTCAAGTTTGTGAAATATTCATTTCTTTTACAGGATAAGTATTTAGAGAACTGTCCTCTTGCATATATTCACGGTTGGTTTTGAATTTCACTTATGACAAATAGTACAGTCCCTCTTGGATTCCCTAAAAGGATAAGGAACAAGCTGACCTAAGTGCCACAAACTCTGCATTTGACCTGTAAGGACAGAGAAGAAAACCTTTCTATTTCTTAAGAAATTGAGTCATTTTGATTTGCTCCCTTTAACATCAATCTCCAAGCCCACTCAGGGTGGTAAAGAAGACGGGATCTTGTCTTTTTTTCTCCTCCTTTCTGTAACAGGTAGAAGCATTGTTTACAACTCCCACTGCAACACTCCATTGCTTAGTTGACTATACCCATAGTGGGTCAGGTCTTGTAGGACCTAACATCTTAAAAACCCCACAGTATAAAAGTGAGCCTGCCCAGAATTCCCTGACATGTGGAACACACCTCTGGCCAAAATGATGTATTTTTTCTATATGGAACAAATACAGTCAGAAAACAAGGTTAGTTTTAGAAGTGCTGTTTGTGGTTGGAACTCCGTAAAAATCTTTTAAAGAGACAAATTCAGTCCCTAAAACACAAAATCACTGTTACATGGAAAAATTAGGCAAGATTTATATCTCTGTCTAGAACATTTCATGTCTACGTGTGTTGCTTATATTGTTTCCAGAGTGTCTCGTCTCTTTTAATCACTGCAAATAAAGCAATACTGAAAACTTGATAAAAGAGAATGCACCTTAGGGGAAGGGGCTTTGTTTCGAGAAGGAAGAGAAAGGAAAGACCGCCTCCTGCCTTTTGAGTAAGATTGAGCTTTTAAATCTTACATATGACTTTACCAGGGCAGGTTATAATAATATACATTCTCCAACTGTGGGCTCTCTGCCTTCTTCCATAGTTACCTTAAAAGCTGAAATTTGAACTGCAGCACCTGCTTGACAGGTGCCAGGTTCCTCTTGGCAGAGGAAAGATCACTATGTAACTAACTTTGCCTCAGATTCCTGTGGCCCCAAGGATCCCACCAATCCTCATTCCCCCAAACATGTTAAAAACCCTTTATTGTGGGTATTAAAATAACATTTACACTGTAAGCATATTTATGTGCTCTTTTTGTCTGGTTTATTTTTCTCTTCATCATGTAAAATTTAAATCCAGCATTAGTTTCTCACATCTTCCACAAGTGTTTCCAATGGAATTTTTATGTCTCAGCTTATATTGAATAGAAGTGAAATATTAAGGAAAGTAGACTTAAGGGAAACTTGTGCAACTTTTTTTAAAGCATTATTCTCAACCATTTAATTTATTGAAAGGAGATGCTGCTATAGTTCTTGATTTAGCAGCCACTATTCTTTTGTTTACATAGAGTTATGGTTTTATTTGTTGTTTTGCTCTGTACTGGAAACATAAATAAAGTTTTCTACATTATTTTCAGTCACAGGTTGTGGCACAGTTTATTTGTGTTTGTAGTAATATGTACATTGTCCCTCTAGGATCTGTCTCCTCACTATGTAGAATAGAGAGCCTTTTGGTTTTTTTCAACATGAAGTCTGCTGAGGAGCCACGGGGCATAAGGGGGGATATAAATAAGACCCTAATACATAGGCACCAGGTGCTTCTTAGGTTCACAAAAGCAGTCCTCCACCACTGAACTCCATTCTCTGAAAGAAGAAAAAGGGAGTGGACGTTAAAACAACTTCCTGAATCATTTACTTAACTCTTTAATCACAAGATCTATTTTGCCTTATCCCTAAAAATAACTTCCAAACTCCTAATGGCTCTTCTTTCTTAACAGACAAACTCTAATACCAACTCTTTTTTTTTTTTGGAGATAGTCTCAAGCTGTCCCCCTGGGTACAGTGCCATGGCATCATAGCTCACAACAACCTCCAACTCTTGGGCTCAAGTGATCCTCTTGCTTCAGTTTTTCTATTTTTAGTAGAGACGGGGTCTCACTTTTGCTCAAGCTGGTCTCAAACTCCTGAGCTCAAGCAATCCACTTGCCTTGGCCTCCCAGAGTGCTAGGATTACAGGCCTGAACCACCGTGCCTGGCCCTCTAATACCAACTCTTTTAATTTTTTTCTTTTTTTTAGTCAGTCTCAAGCTGTCACCCAGGGTAGAGTGCCATGGCGTCACAGCTCACACCAACCTCAAACTCTTGGGTTTAAGCAATTCTCTTGCCTCAGCTTCCCCTGTAGCTGGGACTACAAGCACCCACCACAACACCCAGCTATTTTTTTTGTTGTTGCCATTGTCATCATTTAGCAGGTCTGGGTGAGTTCAAACCCACCAGCCTGGGTGTATGTGGCCAACACCCTACCCACTGAGCTACGGGTACCACCATAATACCAACTCCTATTAACTAACCGCCACCAAGCAGGTCAGCTATTCACTGTACATTATACTGCCCCAAATGCAACTTTTGTTATGCCTTACCTCAGGAGGCTCAATGAAGGCTAACCAGTCTGATGCATGTGTAGGCAATAGTCCCATGGACTGGCACTTGTAAACAGCCAAAGCCAAACCCATCAGGTTCCCGATAAGATAAACCAAACCCTGAAGAAACTTCTGGCTTGAACTTTCTAACATTTTGAAAGCTGTTGGGGTAACAGAAATTGTTAAAACGAAAATAAACTATAATCAGACCCATAGTAAGACTGCAAATAGGACCCCTAAAGGCAAACAGAAAACCATAAGTACTGTTTTCCCCTCCATGTCACCACCATCACCTCCCCCTACACACCCTCTAGCCAAAAACGGTGCCTAAGCCTTTGCCTTAATTCTTAAAACTTAGGGAAGGGTTATTATTTCAAGAATACTTACTGGCTGAAATGGCCATAAGGGCCTGAATGGGTCGCCAGGCCATCATACACACCATCATAGTAGGGAAGATGGAGATAGTATTGCCTGCCATGTACATGATGAAAAGGTTCATGGGAATCTGTTTGAGAGGGCCCAAGGCAATGTCCCAGCAGCGCTAAAACAAATAACACAGTTTTAACTTCTGATTGCTACCCTCAGTCCTACATCTACTGTATCACTGATGCTACAATCAAAAGAACAGAATTTCTGATTCCCATTTCTAAGCTTACTCCTCAATTCCACCACCTCTTCCCTTCTCCATGTTGCCAGAGGAAGGTTCACTCTCCTACTAAAGATAAGGCATCCTTATCATCTATTGTGCTTTGCTTTATTTTTTGAGACAGAGTCTCACTATGTCACCCTCAGTAGAGTGCCAAGGTACCACAGCTCACAGCAACCTCAAACTCTCGGGCTTAAGCAATTCTCTTGCCTCAGCCTCCCAAACAACTGGGCCCAAAGGCGCCTGACACAATGCCCGGCTATTTTGTTGTTGTTGTTGTTGTTGTCGTCCTTGTTATTTGGGCCCGGGCCAGGTTCAAACCTGCCAGCTCCAGCATATGTGGCTGGCACCCTAACAACTGAGCTATGGTCTCTGAGCCTGTCGTGCTTTTCCAGATGTTATTTCCTAATTTTGACCTTACACTTCTGCATCTATCATTGTCCCTCCTATAATTAAAGAGATAAATCCATCTAGTGGGAGACTAGCACACATTAACTAATAGAGCCAAAGAAATGCTTTAGTCCTGGGGGGAGGGGGAGGGACTAATAGAACTAGCAGACACAACAAGACAAAATTTGAATGACATTAACAAACTCAACCCAAATGACATATATATAACATTACACCCAACAACTGTAGAATTCACATTCTTTTCAAACATAGGATATTTATAAAAGTTGACAACTTGCTGAGCTATAAAGAAAACGTCAGTAAATCCTGAATTCAAATTACACAAAACATGCTCTGTACTGCAATGCAATTAAGCTAGAAATAATTTAACTAGAAAGTCCTCTATGTGTAGGAATTAATAAATGTACTCTAATGCATGAATCAAAGAAATTACAATGGGAAACACAATATCACCTGACAGCAAAAATACCACATATTAAAACTTGCAGGTGGCTCGGCGCCTGTGGCTCAAGCGGCTAAGGTGCCAGCCACATACACCTAAGGTGATGGGTTCGAATCCAGCCTGGACCCGCCAAACAACAATGGCTGCAACCAAAAAATAGCCAGGCGTTGTGGTGGGCGCCGGTGGTCCCAACTACTTGGGAGGCCGAGGCAGGAGACTTGCTTGAGCCTAGGAGTTGGAGGTTGCTGTGAGCAGTGAAGCCATGGCACTCTACCCAGGGGGACAGCTTGAGGCTCTGTCTCCAAAAAAAAAAAAACTTGCAGGACACAGCTAGAGCTATGAGAAATTTATGATCTTAAATATATTACAGCATTAAAACTAAACACCCATGTTAAGAAGCTAGAAAAAAAAAATAAATTGGCTGGGTATGGATGGTAGCTCATGCCTGTATTCCTAGAACTCTGGGAGGCCAAGGCATGAGGATCACTTGAAGCCAGGAGATAGCAACCTGAGCAAGAATGAGATGCTGTCTCTACCAAAACTAGAAAAATTAGCCAGGCATTGTAGCAGTGTCTGTAGTCCCAGTTATTCGGAAGGCTAAAGGAGGAAGATCACTTGAACCAAAGAGTTTGAGGTTTCTGTGAGCTAGGCTGATACCACAGTATTCAAGCCTGGGCATTAGAATGAGACTGTGTCTCAAAGAAAAAAAGAACAAATTAAACCCCAAAATTTTGAAAACAAAAATGTGAATAGAAATTAATGACATGAAATCAACAAAACTAAAAACATTTTTTGTTGAAAAATCAAGAAAATCAATATTGGTGAACCTGAGGAAAAGAGTAACCACATATTCAGTATCAGGAATAAAAAAAAAAAAATGTGTATCTCTACAAATCTTGCAGATGTTAAGGTGACTGTTTATGTCAAAACATCTGAAATTTTAGGAAAATGGATAAATTCCTAGGGGAAAAGATGACTTATTAGAATGGCATATGAAATTAGAAATATAAATAGCCCTGGCTCGGCACCTGTAGCTCAAGTGGCTAACGCACCAGCCACCTACACCTAAGGTGTCAGGTTCAAATCCAGCCCGGGCCCTGCCAAACAACAATGACGGCTGCAACCAAAAAATAGCCGGGCGTTGTGGCAGGCACCTGTGGTCCCAGCTACTTGGGAGGCTGAGATGAAGACTCGCTTGAGCCCAGGAGTTAGAGGTTGCTGTGAGCTGTGATGCCACAGCACTCTACCCAGGGGAACAACTTGAGGCTCTCTCTCTCAAAAAAAAAAAAAATAGCCCTATATGTGTTAAAGAAATTGACTGAAATGAGCACAGACAGCTTCCCTTAGCAAATTCTACTAAACATCTATAGAAAAAATAAAGCTAATCTTACATAAAGTCTTCCAGAAAATAAAAAATGATCATTCTACAATTCATTACATGGAGCCTCATAAATACCAAACCTGACAAGGACATTAGGAGAAAAGTTTATACGCCAATATCATTCATGAATCTAAATAAAAAGTCCCAAACCGGCTTGATGCCTGTGGCTCAAGTGGCTAAGGCGCTAGCCACATACACCTAAGGTGGCGGGTTCAAATCCAGCCCAGGCCCACCAAACGACAATGACAGCTGCAACCAAAAAATAGTCGGGAGTTGTGGAGGGCACCTGTGGTCCCAGCTACTTGGGAGGCTGAGGCAAGAGACTTGCTTGAGCCCAGGAGTTGGAGGTTGCTGTAAGCTGTGATGCCACAGCACTCTGCCCAGGGGGACAGCTTGAGGCTCTCAAAAAAAAAAAAAAAAAAAAAAAAAGGAAAGAAAGAAAAGAAAAATCCTAAACCAGGCTTGGTAATGGAGCTGACAGGTTCGAACCCCACCAGGGCCTGCTAAACAACAATGTCAACAACAAAAAAATAGCCAGGCGATGTGGCAGGCACCTGCAGTCCCAGCTACTTGGGAAGCTGAGACAAGAGACTTGCTTAAACCTAAGAGTTTGAAGTTGCTGTGAGCTATGATGCCATGGCTCTCTACCGAGGGCGACATAATGACACTCTATCTCAAATAAAAGAAAAAGAAAAATCCTAAACCAAATACAGTGTTAATAAAGTAAATCTAGCTATATTAAAAAGAACAATACACCACTACCTGTTCAGGTTTATTTACATTAAAAGAATAAATGGCCATATTTATAAGCAGCTTCCTACTAATAATCTGTGGGACAGAACTGTTTAAAAAGAAGTGTTTTACAATAATTTACTTTTAAAATAAGGCCATTTTAATAATAATTTACTCCCATGTATTATTCTATTACACTTAGAGGTACCAAGATGAAAACAGATAGGATGATACTTTTCCAGGAAAAGGACTGAGAATGGCTATCATTTTTCATATTGCGAAAATCAGGTGCTTTCCATGAAACAAAGATCTTTTAGTATTCAGTAACTATAGGTCTAGGAAAGAAATGTGGGAAAGTGCTAAGCACTGTTCTAGGCATCTGGAATACATCGTAAAAATCTTGCTCTCATGAAATTTACAAAAGTGATAAAGCAGATGGGTAACACAAATTTAATAAACCATATCAAATATATGAATGATATGAAGTAGGTAAATAGGGTAGGGACTGCCATGAGAGCAGGAGATCAGTGGGCCAAGTAGGGAAGGTACCTGGGAAAAGAACACTCCAGAAAGAGGTAAGAACAATATAAAAAGTCTGTGGCTTAGCACCTGTAGCTCAGAGGCTAGGGTGCCAGCCTCATACTCGGGAGGCTAAGGCAAGAGAATCACTTAAGCCCAAGAGTTTGAGGTTGCTATGAGCTATGATGCTACGGCACTCTACCAAGGGCAACATAGCGAGACTCTGTCTCAAAAAAAAAGAAAAGTCTGTAATAGGAGCTTGTCTGGTATCTTTAAGGAGCAGCAAGGAGGCCATTATGACTACCATGGGGTCAACAGAGGGGAAAATGGAAGAAGAAGTCAAAGATATTACAAAGGGGCCTCTTTGTCTATTTGCCATGCAATGGAGACCTGTTCACAGTCTATGGCAAACATATCCTGCTTCATAAACTTTCATACTCTGTAAACCTATTATCTTTCTCTTCCCCAATAAACTTTGTTTCATGCTTGCCTTAAAAAAAGATAGTGCAGCTTGGCGCCTGTGGCTCAAGCAGCTAAGGCACCAGCCACATACACCTAAGGTGGCGGGTTCGAATCCCCAGCCTGGGCCTGCCAAACAACAATGATGGCCGCAACCAAAAAGTGGCCAGGCGTTATGGCAGGCGCCTGTAGTCCCAGCTACTTGGGAGGCTGAGAGTAGCTTGAGCCCAGGAGTTGGAGGTTGCTATGAGCTGTGATGCCATGGCACTCTACCCAGGGGGATAGCTTGAGGCTCCATCTCAAAAAAAAAAAAAAGATAGTGCAAGGGGCTTGAGCAATGCAGCATTATATAGAACCCTATGAAGACTTTGGCTTTTATGCTGACTGGGGAGCTACAGAAGGGTTTTGAGTAGAAATGATCTGGTATGCTTTAAAAGGATTATTCTAACTGCTGTGCTGGGAATAGACTACAAGGAGTGTGTAGCTAGACTTGTTACAAGTGTGCTGTAGAGGCTCTGTGCCTGTGGCTCAAGTAGCTTGGGCGCCAGCCACATACACTTGAGCTGGAGGGTTTGAATCCAACCCAACCTGCCGAACAACAACGACAACCAAAAAAAAATAGCGGGCATCATGGCGGGCACTTGTAGTCCCAGCTACTTGGGAGGCAGAGGCAGGAGAATCACTTGAGCCCAGGAGGTAGAGGTTGCTGTGAGCTGTGATGCCACTGCACTCTGCCCAGGGTGCCAGCTTGAGGCTCTGTCTCAACAAAACAAAACAAAACAAAAACAAGTCTGCCATAGAGAGGGACACAAGAAATCTTTTAGAGAAGAAAGGTATGTTCTCAAAAATATTAAGATGGTGGTGATTTCAGGGAGGTATGCCACTATTAAAGTTCATCAGATTGTGCCCTTTAAAATTAATGGTTCTCAACTAGGGACAATTTTCCTCCTGAGAGACATTAGTAATTCTCGTGTCAAAACTAAGAAGAGGTACTACTGGCACCTAATGGGTATAGACCAAGGATACTGCTAAACGTACTACAGTGCACAGTACAGTTCCCCACAATTAAGTATTTGGCCAAAATGTCAACAGTGCTGAGGTTGTGAAAATAGGCTTTAACTGAATACAGTTCATTGTATCTAAACTATACCACAAAAAAATTGGCTTAATTTTTTTTTTTTTTGGTCTACTGCAGAGAAATCTGAGTGAGGGATGGTAGCTTAGATCAGGATAATAGGTGAAGGCAATAAACAGTAGGATTTGGGAACCTATTTTGAAGGTAAAGCCAATAAAACATTCTGACAGACTGTATGTGTAGGGTAAAGGAACTAGAGAAGAAAAGGTTGGCACCAAAAGGTCATTTTCAACCTACTTTCTTATGCCTTAGATTCCACACATCTTTACTGTTCAAACTATTAAGCACTTATTCCAAATATTCAGCTATCTATAGTAATGCTGCCTAGGACAAGAGAGTGGGTGTGTAGGTCAGGACTGGTCCAAGAATTACGGTAACATTTACGCCTCTGTACCTTCTCCACCAGGATCCGGTCCGTCTCTTGCACACTGGTATCAGGCACTTGCTTGTCCAAATAGCCGACTGGGTAAAGGGAATCTCCTTGGCTACTGCCCCGGTCATTTCGGCCCCTAAAGAACCAAACCAAGAAACTAAAGATGCAACCTTCCATACTCAGATCCTGTATTTCCTGTTCCACCAATCAGAGGAATAAAGATCCTCTGATACACCTATTCAGATTAGACCAAGCACCCTTGAGGGTTCATCAGTCCTGTGCTTATTTGGAGGACTGAAATAAGAATCCGTTAGGTATAAAAAACTCCAAGGCAAAAAAGACGCTATCTCCCCATGTGACGTCAATGTGCCACCCCGTCCTTCTTGCAGAGTTGCTCCTAAAGGCTCGGGTCCTACTACTCCGGGGCTCTTCTGGGATGAAGACTCTGACGTCCAGGTACGCCCAGGTGCCTCACCTGCTGCCTCCTCCAGGCGCGCTCAGCTCAATGGCCCACTTGAAGCGCCGGCCTCGGTTGGCTACCAGGCTCCCCTGGGCCGTCATGGTAACTGCCGCTCCCCAAACCCCTGCAGTCTTTGGCGTATTCCGGACTCAAGCCCACAGGCGCTCTCCACTTCGTCTCACTCTGCAAACCCACTTCCGGCGCATGGATCTAGACGTCACTTCTGTCCCGGAAGCAGGAGGTCCTGTGTACGGAGCAGCGGGTTATTTGGAGTTGGGAAAGTGGGGAGGAAAGAAATGCGAGCAAGTTTTCGCTTCTTAAAGCCCCTCCCCAGCTCTTTCTGCTGGATATCCTCAGGGGCTGTACCTGACCTCTGGTGCGCTTAAAATCCATACTATACGTTAAGAATTGAAGCCAAGGCTCGGCGCCTATAGCTCAACCGGCTAAGGCGCCAGCCACGTACACCTAAGGTGGCGGGTTCGAATCCCCAGCCCGGACCCGCCAAACAACAATGACGGCTGCAACCAAAAAATAGCCGGGCGTTGTGGCGGGCGCC
>CAUYTI010030546.1:0-13525 GCA_963575145.1 Galago senegalensis | reverse complement strand
AAACTGTGGTATATGTACACCATGGAATACTATGCAGCCATTAAGAAGGATGGAGAATTTACATCCTTCATGTTCACATGGATGGAGCTGGAGAATGTTCTTCTGAGCAAAGTATCACGAGAATGGAGAAAAAAAGTATCCAATGTACACACCCCTATTATGAGACTAATTTAAACCTTTTATATGAAAGCTATAACCAAATAGCCAAAGCCTGTTCTAACACTCTGCATAGTAGATTGATATCTGACAAATGCTATGGTGAAGCAGGTCATTTAGCTTTAGAAACCATCCTGTTAACTGCTATTCTCTACTCTGGCAGGGGAGATCCAAGCAAAACTATAAGGAAATAGAAAGCAAGATTAAAATAGAATCAAAATGACATCAACTATACTCAGGAGATCGGATTATAATATGCTCTATAGAATTCAATAAACAAGTTTGTCTAAGGTTTCCTTGGCTATTAGGGTGGCCTAAACTTTGAAGGGCTGTGTAGTAAAGAGTTTCAAATAATTGGATCCAGGGAAAGATGAAACTGGTTGGTAGTCCCAATAGAAAACAAAAACAGAACAGATCATGTTTTGTTGCTTTGAGGCTTAAATGAGACAGAGTACATAGCATCTCCAGTAATATCCGTGATAAGATGCCATTTCGATGGTCAATATTTTGTTGTGTTTGTTGTGTTTGTGGTTGTGTTTTTGTTATGTTTATTGTGTTTTCTACATATTAATTACTGGTAAACGGTAACTATTCATGACTTGTCATTGAATAGAGTTACTTTTCTTTGCTTCAATTATTCCATTTTGATTTAAAGTATTTCTTTGTTTAAAGTTGTTAAGCAAAGTTATTTGATTTTTATCTAACAATTAAATCTATTTTATAAGACATTGGGCTGATAAATTATTAGCCTCTAAGGGGGATGGCACTTTAATTTTCATTTTCCTCATAATAATAATGATACCTGAGTATAGACTCCTTTAGAGAGGTCTAATGCAACGAGCTTTATGATATCCATGCTCTAATGAGCTCTGCGGGACTGGTGCATCTTAACGTGCTTGTGAATTTTAAATACTTTGAACCTGTTCTTCCTTGGCTGAGGGGGACTGCACTTTTATTTCTCATGCTATTTTGAACTGATCAAGCTTTTGTGCTCCCAAACATAATTAACAAGGCATTAATAAATATTGCATAACTTGATTCTGCATCTTTATTTTAGAAGGCTTCTACTTCTCTAATGTGTTTTGAAATCAAGAATTATTATTTGGTCATTTGCTCATGGCAGGAAATCATTTTCTAAGTTCTAGTAAGCAAATTGTAACATATTTTTGAGTTGAGGAAATATTCTTATAGATGTTAATAGAGAATATTAAAGGGAACTATTCATTCCTCAGAAGTGGGTTGTACTTTGTCCTTTACATGAAGACTGGCTGCTCTGTTACAGCCCGGCAGTCGTCTCTCCTCCACCGCCTCATTCTCAATGCTGATGCAAAGCCCAGTCTGATAGGTCCCTTCAGTGACCTCACCAACATACCCTGAGCCCCTGAAGGCCCAAAGTATGTAGTTCACATTGTCAATGGTTTAACCTCCTATCCTTACATTTTACTGGAAATGTCTCTGGAAAACTGCTTAGTTTGACAATTTTGTCTCCTCAAAATGGATTCCCAACACCCTGGCCAAAGTTCTTAAGAGTATAAACAATTCTAAAGAAGCAGCTTCATAACTGTTGTCTCCTTTATGCTGAGCTATTGATTTTATCCTTTAACCCCAATGAGGCAACTCAGGCAATCAGTGAACTCACCCTGAAGGGTGAAAAGGATTTTATTTTTTCAAGGGATCCAAAGTTGGGACTAGAAACCAAAATGTGAAAGTACAATGGCAAGATGGATATGGATTATAACAAATTTGGATACATCTATTCTTAACATTCAGGATAAGCCAGGGTGCCCAATTCTCCATGTAGGAAAGGTTAACATGCTCATTGCCATGTTTGTTTTGAGGTATGTTTCTATTATTTTTAAATAACAAGGACAGAAAGAAGAGTGTCCACTCTTAAAAATGGATTAAAATACTTGACATTCGGTTAAAGAATGAAGAAAAATATTGATAGTGAAAGCACTCAATTTGCTGGTGTTTATAGGTAAATAAAACCCAAATCTTGCTAGGCTAAAATTGTCAAAATACACCCCCTAGATGAAATGCTATTTCTGACAGCTTTCTGCTGAGTTTACTGATATCTCTTTGGAAATATTTTGAGAGCACAGTATGAGTAGATTAATATTGATAGGCAATTCGGTGTGATGGCAATAAAATCAGGAACAAGGTAGATTCTGGTGAAAGCAGAGAATTGATTTTGGTGCATAATTGTCTTTCAAATCAGCTAAACCTCATACATGTTAATGCTATTTATTAGTATTCGTAATTTTTATCATCTTGTCCAATGAAGTAAGTCAAACTTAACAAGGATGATATTTTGCATGGCATATTTGGTCCTAATTATTGCCTTCAATATTTAAAGATGTTGGTTAGACAAGAGACAGGAAATGGAGGTTACTCTCCCATTTGGTTATGTTAAGCTTTAGTAAATCTAAATCTGCCCAAAGCCTCATAAATAAAAATTTTTGTGTCTATAGTTAGGAAAATTCCTTTTTTTTAAATATTAAAATCTCAGCAGCAACAATATTAGACAACCTCATGTTTTGCCTTTACCTATAATTATAATATAACATATAATATTTTTGTTTTTGTGGGATAATGCAAAAAATAAGCATGTACCAAAGGAAAGTGGGGAAAAGTGGCTGGATTGTCCAGAAGCCAAGAGGAACTCTTAAAATTGGGGTTCGAAGAATATTTTGATTTTTCTCTTAGAATAATGTTATCTATTTAAGTTATTTGTGAATATCCTAAAATATATTGAGTTTTGAATACACAAAAAAAGTATTTTTAGGTTTCCATAGTAAAATTTTTCTCAACTGGTAATTTTTTAAAAATACTTTCTGCTAGCATTGCTATATAAAAATAGACCCCAGTCCAGTTTACTTAATAATAGCAAATAATTGGATTTATGAAAAGTAACATAAAGACTATGGTTTCATATATATTTTCTTTTTTATCATTGGAAACTCTCTTTTATCACTATTTATACATGGTCCTTGTTTTCTCATATTTTATTTCTAAACTCTGAAGATTTTATGACTTCCTTTCTTTGATTTCTAAAAAGTGGATATTGCTTTCTATGTTTGATTTATACCCAAATATAACAAAGTTGAGATTGACTTATAGTGTATTACCAGCCATACATTCCAAATATTAAAGTGTTTTAAAAAATTAAATCCAAAATATATCAGGAAATAAAAGTTTTCCAAAAATAAATCTTGGTCAGAATGTCATGGAAATAGGGTCACCCTGGAAATCAGTATGTTAAAGAAACCAGATTTCTTTCAACTTTTTGTTATCTTAGCTCATTGACAATCTCTTATATCTAATTAAAGACATCCTTCCGAAAGATGGATGTACATTTACTTAAACATTAATTTTTTAATTCAACTTGTTAATATGTTGTTTAGGATATTGCATCCTCATTTATAAGTGAAATATGTTTGTAATTTCCCTTTTATAATAATATATTTTTTCCTATTTTAATATCAGATGTATCCAGATGAAGTGGAATGATTTTGAAGCATTTCTTCTTTTCCTATTGTCTATCAGATTTGGCATAATCTGTTTTTTGAAATTATATTTTATTTTTATTTACAAGTATTTATATTTATATTTATTTTTATTTATAAATATTAGTTGTCTATTTTTTGACACTTGGAAAAAAATAATAAGAAGAAGTTAATTGATGACTCCATACTGACCTCAGAGTCAAAGCATTCTATAATGGACATACTCTTATTTGACAATGTGAATATTACTATTTTTGCATTATTATGATTATTGCTCAATTTTAAAAAAAGACATCCTTCCACTCTTTTATCTGAATTACATTTAATGTACTCAGCTCCTAAGAGAAAGAAGAATAATTTATAATTAATACTTAAAATTGTGATGGAAAATATTTTTAATATATTAACCAAGACTTTCTCAAATGTTTTGTTCTCCGGAAGCCTTTATATTCTAAAACCATTATTGAAGTTTCTACATAGCCTAAATACCTACTTCTCTTTCTCTCTCAGTATTTCCTTTATTAGGGATTAAAACTAATGAATGTTTAAATATTGCTCGTGTATAATTTATTTTCTTGTACATTACTTGTTAAATAAAGAAAATGACGCGGTTCATAAATCTGGACAGGAAAGCTTCATTTCTCATAAAGGGCTGCAGCCCGTAGGTGGCCATTCTGATAGGCTGGAAAGCAGAGCCCTGGCCAGGGGTCAGGAACACCTGCTTAGAGGAAAAGAAAACGGGAACAGGAATTTCTGTTGGGTGTGGTGGCCAGTATAGATATTTAACAAGCTATAGGAGGAGTCATGAATATTCATGAACGAAGAAGCACACACCTGGGCAGTTGAGCTTTATGCCCTTTTATGGGGTCCATGTTCAGGAACTGGTGGTCCTTTGATGTCAAAAAATGTAGCAAGGACATGAATCCTTCTCTGTGCATGCTCTGTAGTCTGGTTAAAACTAGTTTGTGATTGGTGGTCTTTCATCAGGAAAGAATGCTGGTTAATTGTCCTGCTAAAACCACAGACAGGGAGGAATAGATCATGAGACAGATTTCTGTGTAGTCCTTAAGGAGAAAAAAAAAGGCCTTCTGGTCTTTATTAAAGGAGGAGACATAATAAAATGTGTCTGACCTATCATCTTGTCATGGCTGGAAACTCAATTTTAAGATTTCTTTGGGATCTCCTTGGCCAAGAGGAGGTCTGTACGGTTCGTGGGGAACTTAGGATTTTTAGATCAGTTCACCAACTTACATATATTTCTATATGCCAATAAAGAAATACAGAGTATAGTAACATCAATAGCTTATCTTTCATGGAAACTATATTATCGAAAAATAACAATGATAAGACAAGCATCTTTTCACATCTTTTAAACCTCTTTAATGCCTGAAGTAATCCACAGCGGTTGTAATCAATCTATTGCCTGATTTATTTTAAGTCTATGAAGAATGTTCAGGCATACACAGATGAGTGTTTGGAGATGGGAAGAACGTTCGAATTGTCTTTTCAGGTATCATGGTGTTTGTATTTCATACCACACTGAAATTTGATATGTATTAGTTACTTAAAGGTTATTTATGATTTTTAATTTGGAACCAGATCAATGAACTTTTCATACTTTGTTGCATTAAAATCTTGCACCTTGGATGAATTGGTGACATGTGTATGATTATCCTGGATTTGCCATTTAGAAAATACCAGTTCAGTGAGTATGCAAATTTGCCAAATGTTGATATATTTTCTTTAAGTGTTGGAAGCTGTAGAGCTCATGGTGGTTAGATGTTACCGAAAGCAAATTCTATCAGTTGTTTCTTTTGAAATGACAGGCTCACTTTGTCTATTTTTTTTTAGTGTCTGCCAAATACCCTAGTTGAATAATCAGAATTTGTCTGTTACTCATTCATTTCAGTACAACTGGTACTTAGAAAATTGGTTGGATCTGTTCACAACTCAAACATTCACTCATAGGCTTTTCCCCAAGGCCCATCACTCTTCAGGAGGGAGCAGAAGTGCCCTGTGTGTTACTTCTAATTTCATCAGATAGAATATCACAAAACAAATCACCTTTGCTAGTTTGAGCAAGGACATCTTTAAGCAATACAGTTTATTTTTCCCCTTTTTTCCTCTACAAGTGTGTAGTGTTGATGTACCCATTAACTATTAGTGTAGCAATAGTTAAGCCACTGAGTGGCAAGCATGTTAATAGTTTTATCACTTACTTATTTTCCAAAATCAGTGCACATTCTAAAACAAAGGGAAGGCTAAATAGTATCTTCATATTACAATGAAGATAGTGTCGACCTCCCAATACCACCCAGGACACACCTGAATAGGCTGGGTGTATTTGTTTTCTTAGTAAAGCACACACCATCATGAAGAACTATAGCATTCTCAGTAGAGAGGTTAGAAAGGAGTTGTAGGATACAGGCCTGTGTTGTGGTCATTTTAAGGAGGGTTTAAAAAGTGAAGTTTAGCTCTGAATTGCTATCAGGAAGCAGGGATAATTCTACTGACTATCTCAATAAATATGTGCTTCTAGAGTGCAGATTACAGATGCCACACAAGCTACAATTCATAAGAAATTAGCAGTCACTCAGCTGGGATCAGGGGATGGACACTGGCCAGGCTTATCTGGGATTCAGACTTGATTACAAAGTGGAAATGTTCATATTTTGATCCAACATGGTCACAGAATGGCCTTGTCTGTTCTTGACATTCTATGAAATGATGTTCAGCAGAATCAAGGCTTGTCTGGGGGTGGGCCAGCTCCTGGATGCTAGAGAGGTGCTTTCCTCTTTCTCTGATATCAAGAAAACTCTGAAAATGTCTCAGGGTCCACATTGTTTTCTTCCTCTGTCATTTACTTCTCCTTATCAATCATCTAGACTATTGTCCACATTGTTTCGAGAAAAAAAATATAATAAAACCCAGAGACAAGATGAACCTAGATTTGATATTTGGTCCTGAGGAATCTGTGACTTTGAAAGAATTCATTAAGTTCCAGATTGTTTCATCCACCAGGATAGATGTAGGTCTCTTGGCTGGCATAGGGGATAAAAGTTTTGAAAGAGAAGAAAGTTCAGACATTGATGATCCTCTGAGAGGCCTTCCACCAAGACAAACCTCAGGTAGGAAAGAATGTGCAATGTACATGTAGTAGATGGATTTGGAGATGAGAGAGTAGCGTTTTCTCAACCCCTACCCCTCACTTGTAGGGTTCCAAAGTTTCTCACAGCCAGGTGAGATATTAGAGGAGGAACTTTGTGCTGTAACATATTCAGGCTTATCACAGTGTCCATCAAAATATGACTTTCATGAGTTCCGTTCTCTTAGTGAGCATCATGATGGAGAAATTCTGCCTCTAGTTTTTAAACTGTAACATTGAATGATGGCTCCAAGTATTATATCTCCAGGAGTTTTCATTCTTGATTTTTTAAAGATATCAGGTTAACATAAGGGAATAAACAATCAGGTTACATTGTTTGCATCTGTTAGGTAAAGTCCAAGTTGTAGTTGAGCCCTTCACCCAGGAGCTGTACCATTCATTCTTGACTTTTTATTTTGTGCTTAGAATCCCTGCAGTATACAAACTGACACACGTGACAACCATTTTAAATAGGACAGAAAGTTATTTCTGACTTGAATATAGTCTTGTTTTTCATGGTTCAGCTCTTTTGGGGGATTTGCTAAAATGGTTATATTTTGAGAACTCTAAAATTTCATTGAAAAACTTGAATTAAACTTTAGAAGGGAAACAATTTCTTTTGATACAAAAATTAAAAAAAACTTAAAAGTATGGGGATTTGTACATTTATAAAACTCCATGGGCTTGGCACCCATAGCACAGTCATTATGGTGCCAGCCACATACACCGAGTCTGCTGGATTCCAACCAGGCCCAGGCCAGCTAATGGACTCCAACCCAGCCCAGGCCAGCTAAACAACAATGACAACTGTATAAAAAATAGCCATGTGTTGTGGTGGGCACCTGTGGTCCCAGCTACTTGGGAGGCTGAGGCAAGAAAATTGCTTAAGCCCAAGAGTTTGAGGTTGCTGTGAGTGGTGACGCCATTTCACTTTACCGAGGGCAACACAGTGAGACTCTGTCTCAAAAAAAAAAAAAACCCATTAAAATAAATAAATAAATAAATCTCCACAGAGATAGACCCAGCAAGAGTATATGAATATTACAAAAGAATGGCAGGAATTGAGGAGGACCATGCTATGAAACGTATCACAAAGAAGAATTAGATCTGGATTCTAAATCATCTGTAATTAAAATGAAAGCTAAGACATTTATAGTCTCCATTTAGAAAGATTCACATGTAACCTTATAGGATGAACCATAGGCGTGATCCACACAATAACTAAGAGAATGACAGGAAGGCTATGTTAACCAGTTTGATGAAAATATTTCAAGTCATATATAAAAACAGCACACTGTACCCCATGACTGTATCAATGTACACAGCTATGATTTAATTCAAAAATAAATAAATAAGTAAAATAAAAGCTTTTATTGGGAGAAACATATATACCTCTATAGAGGCTACAAAGGAAGCCAAGGGTGACAAGACAGAAACCCTTTAAATACATACATTTAGAAGGTATAATTTAATTTAATTGACCTGATTTCTGCAATTCCTGCTTTATTCTGAAAGTTGTTTTAAAGGAATATACAGGATTCTTAAAAACCATCAAATGGTGATAGCCTGTAGTTTAATAAGTCTTGTACAGTGGAGGCCAATTTTGTGTCTACTAAACGTTGTGTCATCTGTAAGATGTTCCTACTGATTTAAATGAATAAACAAATCAATGTTGCTAAATTATTAATCCCTTCGTATATATGTGTATGTGAAAATGTTAGGGAGGACAAGGACAAGGTAACCACGCCATGCATTTTTAAAAACAGATTTCCTATGATGAAAATAAATAACATACTTTTAGATTTCACTTTTTTTTAAAAAAATTGTAACATTAACTTTATTTACTTTAACATCTATAAAAATGTAATCAAAGTGACAGCCCAAGTTTGGGTACTTCCTGTTTTTTTTTTAATTTTTTTTTTATTTTAGCTGTCTTCCACACCTGTGACCAGACTGCTATGCTTGTCAAAAACAATAAAATAGAACTCTCCTAACCACTGGGAACAGATCTATCCGCAGGACCACAGGGAATCTCACCCAGAAACCAGCTGCTCTGTTTAAATTTATTTGGCACTACAAGCCATATGCAAGAAGCTCTTCTGAAAGTTGTGCTACATCATTTATTTTTAAATACGTTTCTTTAGTTAGATTTTAAAAAACACAGTACGATATTTTCAATTCACTATTTCCCATCAAAGTTATAGAAGCTATGAATCTCCAACCACAAATTCTAAGTATTGAGGGAGGCTGCGAAGTGGGTTGTATATTCAATCTCTTTCTCAAGTGGGTATTTCCCCTTATGCTAAACTATAAAGACTTCATCCAACTTGAAACTAAAGGTCCGCCTTGTTTTAGGCAGAATGTTTGATCCTGACCCAAGTTATCAGTTGGGACCAAAATGAATTCAAGTTGCATGTGTGTGTGTGTGTGTGTGTGTGTATTTCAAATATTCTTTGAAATGTAATGCTCTTCATTCTGGGTAGAATTTGAATATGTTCAAATTGACATTATCAATTAATGTTAGCATTTGACTAGAAACTGGAAAAACAGTGAAATTGGTAGACTGTTTTCCCTGATAAAGTGGAAAGGTGTGAGAAGACCCACAAAAGACACTGGCATATCATTTTTACAATTATCATTTCATGAAATTTGATTACAGAGGCGAGGAAAATCAACTCAGACGATTGCTCTTTTATGCATTTGCATTTTCATTCTAAATTATTTTTAAATGGGAGTTTTCATTGTTTTGCCCTAATAATCCAAGAAAAAATGAAAATCATAGAAAAGTCAATGGAAATACTTTCATATTTTACTTAGAGTTCACATTGTATTGAGTACTGAACTGTAGAGGATTTTTTGTATACAGTATAATTTTACAAAATAAATCATGTATGCTTTCTCACATATCTTCTGTTGGTTACATGTAGGACTATCAGTGAGATCTATATGTCGTTACTTGTTAAAGTGTGAACTTACTTTAGACAGGTAATAGAGTCACCCCCGATATAATGTTGCATGCTCTTGAAGTACAGATGTCGAGATACAATAGAATTGATTGGATTACTCAGAAAAATTATCAACTAAAATATATAGTTAATGATTTAAGAGTATATAATTAATGATTTTCACATTCCTTTGGCTTACATTTAGAAAAAAGCTTAGTACCTGGAGCGATGATTATTTTTTTTAAAGATTTTTTTATTAAATCATAGCTGTGTACATTAATGCAATCACAGGGTACAGTGTGGTATTTCCATTTATAATTTGAAATACTCTCATCAAACTGGTTAACGTAGCCTTCATGTCATTTTCTTAGTTATTGAGTCAAGACATTCATACTCTGCTTTTAGGAAGATTCACTTGTACCCTTGTCAGATAAACCATGGGGTAATTAAATTGACATCAAGTGAGAAAAATTCTGAAGTATATCTGGCATTTGCAAATGAACACTTGAGAAAGGACCCATTTTGAGAATAATATTTCATGAGTCAGCTCCCCCGGAAAGAAAGAACTCCAGTTGACCCAGGAATATCACATCGTAACAACAACATTTTTGTGAGTTTCCTTTGTTTCATATTATAAGCGTTAGTAGGATGTGTGTTTTCTGAAAGGTTGTCCATAGCAGGATCAGCCAAAGAAAATTCTCTCCTTGTAGGTTATGGATTTCTTACGTCGAACTGCTTTCAAAATTTTCTCTTTCATCTTAACTTCAGTGAAATTAATTATGATGTGTCTGGGGGATGTCTTGATCAGGTTGAGTCGTGCTGGAGTTCTGAAACTATCTGCTGTATGCATTTCACAATCTCTTGGCATGTCTGGAAAGTTCTCTTTCATAATTTCATGAAGAAGAGCCTCTGTGTTTTGTGAAGCAACTTCATAACCTTCAGGGATTCCTATAAGGCAAATGTTAGTTTTCTTCGAATTATCCAAGAATTCTCTGAGAGTGAGATCTGTTTTTGCTCTCCTTTCTTTTGATCTTTGCACTCCTGGGCTTCTTCAAAAGCTTTGTCTTCAGTATCAGAGATCCTTTCTTCTGCCTGTTGCACTCTGTTACGGTGGGATTCCACTATGTCTTTCAGATCCTTGAGGGCTGAAACCTCTTGTCTCAGTATTTCAAAATCTTTGATCATTTTATCTTTGGAATAGTTGAGTTTTTGAGTCATCTTTTGAATAATTTCTTGAGATATCTTTTGAATGATTTCTTGAGAAATCTTTTGAATAACTTCTTGAGCTTCTAATTTCTTCGTTTCTTCCAGTCTGTTAATCTTATTTGCTATCCACACTCTGAACTCGATTTCTGACATCCCAGCCATTTGCTTGTGGATGGGGTCTTCAATTGTGTCTTCCCTACTTTCCCTTGGAGGAGTTGATCTACTCTGGTTATCTGAGTTGCCAGAATTTTTCCGCTAGTTTCGCCCCATGCTGAGTTTACCTTGCTTGGAGGCCTTATCAGAACTGTTCATTTGATGGTTTCTTCTGTTTGCCCAGAGAGACAGGCAGAGCATGTCTGTTGTCTTCTCCCAGTGCTCGGGTGCTGGGGCAGCCAGAATGCAGTGGAACAGCAGCAGCTGCACAGGAGTGTGTGTGACCGGATTTGACCTTTTTCAGCCTTCCGGGAAACCGGGGGGCAGGAAACTGGCAGCAGCCAGATCAGTCATAGTTCAGCCCCTCTGGGTGGAACAGGGGGACTGTAGTGGCTAGATCAGTCCTAGTTCAGCACCCTGGAGCAGCCAGAGGGTAGGGGAATGGCAGCAGTAGTGCACAGTATAGGAGCAACCAGATCAGTCCTAGTTCAGCCCCACCAGAGTAGTTGGGGGGAAGAGCTGGACTACTTCACTGTCGCCCATTGAATGCCTGTGGCGCTAGAATGCTGATCTGTGCCCTCCCAGTGCGGGAGCCCTGAGCGGGGGACTCTTCCACCTCTGTCCAAGGGATGTATGTGGCTCTAGAAAATAGTTCTGGGCCCTCCAAGAGTGGTAGATCCCTCCACCACCACCTGCAGGGCGAGCGTGGCTCTAGCAAGCAGTTCTAGGCCTGCCCAGCTTGGGATTCTGGAGCGGGGAACACCTCCCCTGGCCCCTGTGGGGTGTGTGTGTCTCTCACAAGCTGTTTTGGGTCTGCCTGGGATGGAGGATTTCTCCGCTTCTTCGTGCAGGACACCTGCAGCGTGCCTGCGGCCCTAGTGAGTGGTACTGGACCTGCCCAGAGCAGGAGCCTGCTGCTGGTGAGGTGTGCGACTCTAGCGAGCAGTTTTGGGGCCCCCCCGGCTCCATGAGGGCAAAGGGACCCACTCGGCAACTGGGTTAGTCTGGGAAGGTTAATACCTCCTTCCCTACCTTACATCCAGTCACTCATGGTCCCCCAGGTCCGAGACCCTATTCACTCCAGTAGGCCACTGCTCCCAGGGTTTACCTGGCAAAATCAGCCAGAAATCTGAGTTTGGCAGGGGGCCTTGCGTGTTTAAATTAGGCTTCTGTCCGGCTAGATTTCTCTCCAAACCTTGGAGTGAATGGGTGGGGACTCCTCAGCGTTCAATGTTGCATGTGGGAAATATATACAGTTTTATATAGTTCAAACCTTCCCTCAACCATACACCCAGGGTGCCCCTTTGAATAGTCCTTGGGTGGTCTACCAGGTTTGAGGGGTCCAAATCAGTTGTCCCAGTCAGCACCTGTTTCAGGTGGAAGAGTTCAAATATCTCTGGGAGCTAGATAAGAGGAGTCTGCTTGCAGTTCAGAAAAAAACTTGCTCCAGTGCTCCGTGAGGGCAAAAGGACCCACTTGGCAAATGGGTTAGTTTGGGAAGGTTAATACCTCCTTCCCCAATTTGCACCCAGTCATTCATAATCCCCCAGGTCTGTGGCCCTATTTACTCCAGTAGGTCACTGCTCCCGGGGTTTACCTGGCAAAATCAGCCAGAAATCTGAGTTCAGCAGGGGGGCCTTGCGTGTTTAAATTAGGCATCTGTCCAGCTAGATTTCTCTGTAAATCAGAGGTTGCATTCGGCTTTAAAGTCAGGTGTCAATTCTAGCCTCTGCCTGCCCACTGCTTTTGTCTCAGCCACATTAGCCCCCTGAGGGCAGGCGTTCCACCCAAGAAAGTTAAGTGCGCCCTGCCTGTGGCTGCTGTTCAGGATGGCGTGCTGCTCAGGATCCCACCGTTTCTGCACTGGCGTCCCCCAAGTTGACTCTCCTCTCCTCACACCCGCATCACAGTCAGCACAGAACAGCACCAGCCCTTTCCCCCCTCCACTTCTCTCAGGAAGATGCCCAAGAATCAGGACTCCATAGGTAATAAACCTCCAGGTCTCAGAGTGGGTAGGTGGGGACTCCTCGGAGTTCAATGTTGCAGGTGGGGAATATATACAGATTTATACAGTTTTACAGTTTTATGCCTGGCCAGAGGGTGCTGTGGCACTCCAGCAGGGGTAGGAGGTCCAGTTTTTAGGGGGTCCCTCCCATGGGATAGAGTGAGAGGAAGTTTGAACTCTGCTCGCTTGTTTACATGGAGTAAACTGCGAGCCCTTATTGTGGGGGAGGGGACTCCCGTCCGCTAGGTGGTGGATTTTGTACCTTTTGGTTGTATTTTGGGGGTCGCAGCTCACCTCAGGAAGGTTGAAGTGCGCTCTTCAATCTTCTCTCTTGTCTCTGCTCCAAACCATCAGCTAATTTGCTAAGCTTCTGTCCTTTCAGCCTCCTTCTGGATGGGAGCTTCTGTAA
>CAUYTI010030545.1:0-10997 GCA_963575145.1 Galago senegalensis | reverse complement strand
AGATTCTTTCTTCTGCATGATCGAATCTGTGGTTGATACTTTCTATTGCATCTTTAAGTTCCCTAATTGACTGCTTCAGTTCCTTCAGCTCTGCTATATCCTTTCTGTATTCTTCATATTGTTCATCTCTTATTTGATTCTTTTTTTTTTAATTTCCTTTTGGTTATTTTCCACTTTCTCAGCAATTTCCTTCATTGTTTTTTGGTTGTTGTCCACTTTCTCAGCAATTTCCTTCATTTTTTTCATCATCTGTATTTTAAATTCCCCTTCTGTCATTTCTAACATTTCTTTATAGGTAGAATCCTCTGCTGTAGTGACCTCATGGTCTCTTGAAGGGGTTGCTCTGGACTGGTATTTCATGTTGCCAGGATTTTTCTGCTTATTCCTCTTTTTTTTTTTTAGACGGAGCCTCAAGCTATCCCCCTGGGTAGAGTGCCATGGCATCACGCTCACAGCAACCTCCAACTACTGGGCTCAAGCGAGCCTCCTGCCTCAGCCTCCCAAGTAGCTGGGACTACAGGCGCCCGCCACAATGCCTGGCCATTTTTTGGTTGCAGCCATCATTGTTGTTTGGCGGGCCCGGGCTGAGGATTTGAACCCGCCACCTTAGGTGTATGTGGCTGGCGCCTTAGCCGCCTGAGCCACAGGTGCCAAGCCTGCTTATTCCTCTTCATGAGTGTTTTCTTTTATCTGTTTCCTTGCCCTAATGTTCCTTTCACTTCCTCTTGCTCTTTAAATTACTGTACCTCTGGCCTAAAGTTTTAATGAGTCCTTGTGGTACAGGACCAGAAGGATGAGAAGATTGAAGAGCAAGAAGGGAAAAAAGATTTTAAAAAAAGAAAAAAGAGAAAGAAGAGGGGGTGAGTAAAGGAAATATTGACAAAAAGAAGAAAGGCACCAAAAGAAGGAGACAGGAGTAACATAGGTGTATAGTAGAGAACTTTGTCCCAACCTTAAAACCCCCCAACTCTGGGGGTGCCAGGTTGGGTGTTTCGCTTGAGGTCAGCAACTCTTTGCTAGCCTGATCAGACACAGTACCCCACCTCCACCAGGTAGAGAGGAATGACAAAAATACTATAAATCAATCCAAAACAAACAAACAAAAATCCTAATGGGATAAAATTGGGGGAAAAACCAAATAATACGGGCAGAAATACTAGCAAAAATGAAGTTTTAATGGTCAAGGAAGGCAAAAATGGAAGCTTGTATTTAAACTAGAATAATGAAGAAAAAAGAGATAAGAAGGAAAAATGGAAAAAAATATATAGAGGAAAAATGTTGAAATTAAGAAAAAAAAACCCTAAAAAACGAAAACCCCCAAACCAAAAAATCAAAACAGTGTATGTATAGCTTGCTGAATATAGTCTGGGCAACAGGTAATCTTCGGAGGTATGATATGTTAATCACAATGTTGATACAGCTGTACAAGATGGAGACTGAAGGTCTCCACTGATTTCTCAGACCTTGCAGGCTTGGGAGCCCAAATGTCTCCTCAGCCTGCTTAAAAGACACTCCAAACTATGAAACTTGGCTGAGTGGAAGCTTTCCAAGGAAAGCACTTATCTCTGGGATCTCTCCTCATGTGGCTGCTCATTTATCCAGTGCACCAAAACTGGTCTCAGTTCATCCCCCTGAGGGCCAAGGCTGTAATCTGCCAAACCCTTAGATCTCCACTCTTCCCAAGCATCTCAGTCCCCATCTTTGGGCAGCTTAGTCACTAGATTACTCACCCAAGGTCTCCCGGCCCATCCCTGTGCTACAACCCACAGGGGGAGCTCCCCCACAGTGGCTGTGTAGGCAGCCCACAGCTGAATGATATTAGCTCCTTTCTGGCTCAACAGCTCAGTCTAGGGCTCCAGACAATGCCCAAAGTCATCTGGACACACGCCGAAGATCTCCCAAGGCAGTTCAATCAAGTGCCTAAGTCCACAAAAACCAAAACAGCCCACATATAAGGCTTTCTATCTGTCTTTTTTCTTTCTGTCTTACTGTCTTTCTGTGTTTCTGTGTTTCTTACTGTATTTCTGTGTTTCTGTTTGTCTGTCTTTCTGTCTCTCTCTTTCTGTCTCTGTCTTTCTGTCTGTTTGTCTGTCTCTCTCTTTCTGTCTCTTTCTGTCTGTCTGTCTGTCTTTCTGTCTCTGTCTTTCTGTCTGTCTTTCTTTATCTTTGTGTCTTTCCCTCTTTCTGTCTTTCTCTCTTTCTTTCTTTCCTTCTTCCCATCTGTCTGTCTTTCTGTCTTTCCATCTGTCTTTCTGTCAGTTTGTATTTCTGTCTCTGTCTTTCTTTGTCTTTGTGTCTATTAGTCTGTCTCCTCTTTCTGTGTGTCTTTGTTTCTTTCCTTCTTTCCATCTGTCCGTCTTTGTCGTTCTGTCTCTGTCTGTGTTTCTTTCTGTCTTTCTGTATCTCTGTCTGTCTTTCTGTCTGTCTGTCCTTCTGTCTTACCATCTGTCTGTGTTTCTGTCTTTCTTTGTCTGTCTTTGTGTCTTTGTCTTTCTGTCTGTCTTTCTATCTTTCTGTCTTTCTTTCTTTCCTTCTTTCCATCTCTCCATCTTTGTCTTTCTGTCATTGTGTCTGCCTTTCTCTCTGTCTTTCTGTCTGTCCTTCGATCTGTCTGTCTTTCTGTCTGTTATTCTGTCTGCCTCTATCTTTCCTTTCTTTCTCTCTGTCTTTCTGTCTGTATGTCTGCCTTTCTGTTGGTCTGTCTTGCTGCTTGTTTTTCTTTCTTTCTGTCTTTCGTTATTTCTGTATGTGTGTCTTCCTGTCTGTCTTTCTGTCTGTCTCTCTTTCTTAACTTCCTTCTTTCCATCTGTCTGTCTCTGTCATTCTATCATTCTGTCTTTCTGTCTGTCTTTCCAACTGTCTTTCTGTCATTCTGTCTTTTTTTCTTTCTGTCCTTTTGCCTGTATGTCTATCTTTCTATTGGTCTGTCTTTCTGTCTGCTTGTCTGTCTTTCTGTCTGTCTGTCTGTCTTTCATTATTTCTATCTGTCTTTCTGTCTGTCTCTATCTTTTGTCTCTGTCTGTCTTTCTGTCTATCTTTGTGTCTATCTCTATCTTTTGTCTCTGTCTTTCTGTCTATCTATCTGTCTGTCTGTCTCTGTCTTTCTGTCATTCTATCTGTCTTTCTTTCTGTCTTTCCATCTCTCCGTCTTTCTCTCTTTCCTTCCTTCTGTTTGTCTTTGTCTTTCTGTCATACTGTCTGTCTTCCTTTGTGTCTTTTCATTTTTCTTTCTGTATTTCCATCTGTCTGCCTTTCTGTCTGTCTTTATTTTTTCTGAGACAGAGTCTCACTATGTTGTCATCAGTAGAGTGCTATGGCATCACAGCTCACAGCAACCTCCAACTCTTGGGCTTAAGCCATTCTCTTGCCTCAGCCTCCAAAGTACTTGGGACTACAGGTGCCTACACAATGCCTTGCTATTTTTTTGTTGTTGTTGCTGTTGTTGCAGTTGTTTAGCTGCCCTGGGCTGGGTTCGAACCTGCCAGCCTCAGATGAGGCTGGTGCCATAACCACTGTGTATGGCTGCAGAGCCCTTCTTCCGTCCTTCCTTCCGTCCGTCCTGCCTTCCCTCCCTCCCTCCTTCCTTTCTTTCCTTCTTTCATTCATTCTATCTTTTTTTCTGTCTTACTGTCTTTCTGTCTGTTTGTGGGTCTTCCTGCCTGTCTGTCTCTATTTCTGTGTTTCTGTTTGTCTGCCTTTCTGTCTGTCTGTCGTTCTGTTTGTCTTTTTGTCTTTCCACCTGTCTTTCTGTCTGTCCTTATGCCTGTCTTTCTTTGTCTTTGTGTCTTTCAGTCTTTCTCTCTTTCCATCTTTCTGTCTTTCTTTCTTTCTTTCTGTCTGTCTTTCTGTCTGTCTTTCTGTCTCTTTCTGTCTTACATCCATCTGTCTTTCTGACTCTTTGTCTTTTTTTCTGTCTTTCCATCTTTCTGTCTTTCTTTCTTTTCTTCTTTCTTTTTTTATTAAATGATAACTATGTACATTAATGCAATTCTGGGGTACAGTGTGGTATTTTCATATACAATTTGAAATATTTTCATCAAACTGGTTAACATAGCCTTCATGTCATTTTCTTAGTTATTGTGTTAAGGCAATCATATTCTACTCTTAGAAAGATTCACATGTACCCTTGTAAGATAAACCATAGAAGTGATCCTCCAATCACCCTCTCTCCATCCATTCCCCCCTCCCTTCTCCCTCCCCCCATATATTTATGCTGTTATTAAGTTATAGATTTCATATGAAAGCTAAAAATTAATTTCATAATAGGGTTGTGTACATTGGATACTTTTTCGTCCATTCCTGTGATACTTTGCTAAGAAGAACATTTTCCAGCTCCATCCATGTAAACATGAAGGACGTAAAGTCTCCATCTTTCTTTATGACCTCATAGTATTCCATGGTGTACATATACCACAGTTTGTTGATCCATTCGTAGATCGATGGGCATTTGGGCTTCTTCCATGACCTGGCAATTATGAATTGGGCTGCAATAAACATTCTGATACAAATATTTTTGTTGCAATGTGATTTTTGGTCTTCTGGATATATATCTAATGAAGGAATTGCAGGATCAAATGGCAGGTCTATGTTTAGTTCTCTAAATGTTCTCCAGACATCTTTACAAAACGAACGTATTAGTTTACATTCCCACCAGGAGTGTAGAAGTGTTCCCTTTTCTCCACATCCTGCCAGCATCTCTGGTTTTGGGATTTTGTGATATGGGCTATTATTATTGGAGTTAGGTGATATCTCAAAGTAGTTTTGATTTGCATTTCTCTGATGATCAAGAATGGTGAGCATTTTTTCATAGATCTGTAGGCCATGCACCGATTAAAACATATTTCATATGTGATACAATTCTTCCCAACCTCCTCGTCCTAAACTAGGGGAAGATGTGAGACTCAGCAAAGACTGTTCTGGTCTAGGTTTTTCTGTTCTTCCAGAGCATTTTCCCTAACGGCTACTGCTGAGCACCTCACCTTATCTCTTATTTGGAAATTTGATAAACCCATATGGGTTTAGCAGTGGCCCCTTCAGGGAGAAAAAAAAAAAAAAAGTAAAAGCGCTCCATTCACTTGTTACTGAATATCTGAAATTAGGTTACCCTAAACCAAATATCAGTGCGTGAAAATCACATGCTATTGTGCTTAAAAAGAAATTGGGAAAATGAGGAACATTAGCAAATTTAAGAAAATTAAATTCAATTTCAACCTATGTGTACACTTAAGCCAGGGATTCCTAATCTTCATTAATTCGTAATGGATTTCACATAGTAATTGTTGACTTTAAAGGTTTTTTTTTTTTTTTTTTAAATTCCTTAGACCCCTAAAGATTCTGAATGATCTGCTTTTACAATTCCTTGTTGAAATAATAGTTCCTCTACTTTGAGTTACCAGTGTAATGTTTTACCTCAAGGCATGCTAAACAGCCCCACCTTGTGTTAAATATATATACAACAGCCTTTATAAAATAAACTTTACTGTTTCCTGATGGCATTTATTATCATTACATAGATGACAATTTATTTTCTCATGCTGATCAGCATATTCTTAATAATATTGTACAATTAGATTGTTTAGTGTATGATGAATATACCCTTCATGTAGGCCCTGAAAAAATTCAACATTCAGATCCCTGGAATTATTTAGGATATAATACTACTGCACAAAAAATCATTCCACAAAAAATCCAAATTCGCAGAGATTCTTTAAGAACTTTAAAAAGTTTTCAAAAATTTCTTGGCGATATTAATTGTGTCAATGTGACTCTCGGCATCCTACTTATTCACTAACTCACTTTTTCCTTTTAGATGTAAGATCACATTTAAGTAGTCTTAGAACTTTAAACCCTGAATCTGAGAAAGAGTTACTATGGCTTGAACAACATATTCAAAATGCTCAATTAGATAGAATTGTTGAAAATCATGATTTTTATCTTTATGTGTTTCCTTCTGAACATTCTCCTACTGGCTTACTAACTCAACAATGTGATTTTAACGAATGGAATTTTTTTACCTCATACTGCTACTAAAAACCTTCAAACTTACATTCAAAAATTACTAATATAAATATCAAGGGACGTTATCATCTCTGTCAATTAGTTGGAGAGGACCCTGAAAAAATGATAGTTCCCTTAATGAACGAAAAAATTTCTGATACTTTCTTTATGTCTCCAGATTGGCAGATTGCATTATCTGATTATTTAGGTATACTTGATAATCATTGTCTGCAAGAGAAACATCCAATTTTTAAAGAAAACATTCTGGATAGTAGCCAAACTCATATCACCTACTCCCTTCTCTAATTCTAAGAATTATTTTCAGATGCTAAGAAATCAGGAGTAGTTGGATATGTTTGTAATAATATTAACAAAAATTCAACAATCTCCTTATAAATTGGTATAGAAAGATGAATTATTTGCTATTATTTCATTTCTAGAAAATTTTCCTGAGATTCCTTTAAATATTAATGGTAACATTTATTCTGCCTATACCATGAAAAATACATAAAATACATCATTGTCTTTTGATCAATCAGAAATTTTTCATTTTTTTGACACAATTCAAAAATTAATTCAGTATATAAACGCACCAATTTTTCTTACCCATGAATGGGCCCACTTAAATTTGCCTAGACCTTTAACTGCAGGAAATGAACTATTTATGAACTAATTGGCACTGTGCACAGAGCCCAAGAGAAACAAGCTTTGCACCAAACAATGCTTCCTCACTCAAGCATAAATACTGTATTACATGGAAGGAAGCAAAAGACATACTATCTTGTCCTACTTGCCAAACAGTTGTAATTCCTCACTTACCTCCAGGCGTAAACCCTAGAGGTTTAAAACCAAATGAAGTTTGGCAAACGGATGTTACACAATATGCAGAATTTGGCAAATCTAAATATATTCTTCATTCTAGTGATACGTATTCCCATTTTTCTTGGGCATCTGCCCTTACATCTGAAAAGGCCGATTCAGTAATCCATCATTTATTAGAAGCTTTTGCAATTATGGGCCTCCCTCAAATGATAAAAACTGATAATGTATCAGCATACATTTCCAATAAATGCCAAAGATCTTGAAAAGATTATTATATTAAACACATTACAGATATTCCCAGAAACAGTACAGAACAAGTAATTATTGGATGCCTAAACCAAACATTAAAATAAATGCTCTTTCAACAGAAATGGGGAATAGGATATAATACGACTTCTAAGAGTGAACTTCATTCAGCTCTATTTACTCTAAATTTTTTAAAATTGGATTCTGAAGGTAACACTTTAGCTTCAAAACTAGGGATGAAGCTGCCAGTTGTACCTGTTAAACAACCTATTTATTGGTAAGGTACTTTTAAGGGAGAATGGATTCCTACTGTGGTAGTGCGATGGGGTAGAGGGTATGCTCTTCTCTCCACAGGAAACAATGACTTTTGGTTCCCATGAAAACACATCAAACTGCGAAAGGACTCCACGCACCTGCCAGCAGGCACAGCAAAGAACCATCAACAGAAAGGCAATGCTAATGATAGAAGTACTTAGGCGGTTTATCATGTGGTTCAGTTAGCTTTACAGTCTTTTGTAGGCACCAAAAGTAAAGTTCCTAAGCCTCTTCCTTACCCTGATACAGCAGCTGATTAGGCAGATCTATTCAATATTTCTATCTCAGACAAAACTGAAGATACAAGACTTAATCATAGTGAGAAATAGAGTGTTGATAAGACAGAGAACTCATTAGATGAGTGATGTTCATAACAGGACAATGAAAATGACATTAATGTTTTATCTCCATCTTCCTCTGCACACTCTTTAGAGAATAAAATGATTAAACAAAAATTTTATTAAAGAATGCAATGACATGGTGGAAGAGGCTAAGAGTCAGCCTTCTTCACCTCCTGAATCTCTTTTTGATACAGTAATTTCATCCTTTGTTCCCCCTCCAGTTTTTCCTCCTCTACCTACTTTTCAGTTTATGCCACCACCACCGCCTCTGCCATTTGTTCCTCTTCCCTCTGCTGCAGAGGCCCCTAAGCCATTGAGATTGCATCCTTTGTGTCCAGAGATAAGCAAACCATATCTCCCAAACATGCAGTGGTCTTGGGCTCCTATAGTTCATCTTCCAGTTGTTTAATATCGAACATATGAGTCCACCCACATTTAAAGGGCTGTTTTTCCCAACCCTAAACACATTAGGTTGTGAGATAAATTAGAAATTCCCTGTGACCCTTTTACTTTACCCCCATCATCTGCCAGTTCTAACTGCTTAGGCCTAATTATGCCTATTATTCGAGCTGGGCCACAAAGGACGGGAGTAGAAGATAATATGCAACCTGGGGCTCAATCGGGCATAGGAAGAACAGAAATTCAAGTACAATATACTGAGCTTGATCTAAAATTCCTCAAGAATCTTAAGGATGAGGCTGTGTTTTATAGTCCAAATGCCCTGAACACTCAAGGGCTTTTACATTCTTATTCTGGGTATTATTATCTTACATCCAGGGACTGAGAAAGATTAGTGGAGACAGTGCTTAAACCTGCCCAATATTTGCTTTTTGATTCTTGGTGGATAAAGGAAGCTACCACTCATAGTGATGATAATCCTGATTTATCATACCATAAACTGACAGGGACAGGAGATTTGGGACAACAAAATAGACAGCTTAAAATTCCTGATAATATTTTATTAGAACTAAGAAGTATTAGTCTCCAAGCCTGGACCCAAATTGATGGCCCTGGAGAAGCAAAATATTTTACAAAAATGATTCAAGGTCCTACTGAGCCACATGCTGAATTTCTTGCCAAACATCACACTCCCATCAGGTTAGCAATTCCTAGACCTGAGGCACAAGATATGTTATTATTATCTCTGGCTTTAAAAAATGCTAACCAGGATTACCAGTGGGTGTTGGCACACATTAGGCAAGAGGCAAATGCCTCAATTAAGAGGTTTATTAGAGCTTGTAAAAATATTGGCACCGCCTCTTTCCAAGTGATCTTATAGTAGATCAGGTCAGGGGTCATATGGCCGCTGCTCTCAAGAGCCACAATCCAAGACTTTATAATTGTGGTAAAAGTGGCCACATAAGAAAGGATTGAATAAGGGCAAAAAAGAAAAGTCCCCTGACCCACTTTTACCACTAGCGCTGTGTCACCATTGCAAAAAAGGTAGACATTGAATGAATGAGTACCGTTCTATTAAAGATAAGGATGGAAATATGCTCCCTCCAAAACAATAAAAAAAACTCCACGTTAGCCCTGACCAGGGGCTAGAAGCAAAAAACGAGTTTAGCAGCCGAAACCTTTCCAGTAGCCACAGGAGTGATGGCACCTCCAGGTCAGCAGCTGTCACCCGAAACCTCGACATCTTAAAATCTAATTGCTTTCAACTATGCAGGTGACTTTTCTCCCAGTTACTGGTAACATTACAATGCCTGAGGCTAAAGCATCTGATGTTAGTTTACAGCAGCACCCAGCCAAGATCTTTGTTACTGATCTCTATCATGCTACTATTGTCAGTGCTGCTTTAGATTGGGCCATAATAGAGAAAATAACTTTTACACACAGAGATACTCCCTGTACTTTTGGGATGGAAGTTTATGGCCCATTCCTAAATATTCTGTTAGTCTAATTATTGATAAAAGTAGCTCTACAATTAAGGAATTGTTTGTTCACCTTGGAGTCATTGATTCTGATTATGAAGGAGAAATTTATGTTATGGTTTCTGTATCTCAACCTATAGTGCTAACCACTGGGAAATGTATTGCTCAATTGTTATTGCTTCTCTATTTTAAGAGTAAGTTTACTCCAGTTAATAGAACAGGAGGCTTTAGAAGTACAGGGACTCAAGAATTTTTGGCATATTTTTTCTTAATGATTCTAGACCTAGGTGTAAAGTTCATTTCAAGGTAGAATTGAAATTAAAGGGCTTGGGGGATTCTGGGAAGATGGCCGACTGGTAGCAACCGTGGTCAGAGGCTCCTGAGCAAAGGAAGAAAAACTGGTTGGAATCAGAATATATGAAGCCAAAGACAGGGAGCTGAACCTAGAAAGAAGTTCGGCAAGCTATAAATCCTAGGAAGATCATGTAAGAACATAAAATACAGGTACAAATCGGGCCCCAGAACTGCTTACTAGAGCCGCTCCCCTCCTGTGGGTGGCGGGCGGCCACAGAGAAGCCCCCTGCACCCGACAGCCACAGAAGTACTTGCTAGCTTAGCGCACCCCTGCCAGTGGCGGTGGCGAGTCCCCCACTCCGAGAGGGCCAAGAACTGCTTACCAGAACCACGCACTCCATTCGTGGCAGAGAGGCGCACCCTGCTCCAGGGCTCTGGGCAGGTCCAGAACTGGTGGCTAGATCCACAAGCTTCCCACGTGCCACAGGTCACTGGAGCAGAGTTCTCCTGCTCCAGGCAGCCATAGAGGTACTTGCTAGAGCTTAGCGCACCCCCGCTGGAGGTGGCGGATGAGTCCCCCACTCTGGGAGGGCCTAGAACTGCCAGCTGGAGTCCCACAGCCCACTGGTGACAGAGAAGCAACCTGCCCCAGGGCTCTGGGCAGGTCCAGAACTTATTACTAGAGCCGCAAGCTTTCGGCAGGTGGTGGGTCGCCGGATTCCCCCTGCTCTGGACAGCCACAGAAGTACTTGCTAGAGCTTAGCTCAACCCTGCCAGTGGCGGTGGATGAGTCCCCCACTCCGGGAGGGCCGAGAACTGCTTACCAGAACCGTGCACTCCATTCGCGGCAGAGAGGCGGCCCCCCCCCCCCCCCCCCACGGGGGCGGGGGCGGGGCCCGAAAGGTTTGGAGGGGCCCAAGCGGGCCCCGGGGACCCCGGCTCGGGGTCCGTGCCCCCGGGGGGAAGTTTCGGCCTCTCCCACCCAGTCCGGTACCTGCCCCGTGCCCTGGCGGGGGGGGGGGGGGGGCCGCCTCTCTGCCGCGAATGGAGTGCACGGTTCTGGTAAGCAGTTCTCGGCCCTCCCGGAGTGGGGGACTCATCCACC
>CAUYTI010030544.1:0-27369 GCA_963575145.1 Galago senegalensis | reverse complement strand
GAGTACATTGGATCCTTTTTCTTCCATTCTTGAGATACTTTGCTGAGAAGAATATGTTCAGAACCGCCAGCTCAGTGATTTAAGCCGTGCACATTTGTTCTCTCACACTCCTGGCACCAGGGTGTCAGCAGGGTGGTGTTATTCTGGAGGGGAGAAGGAAGGGGCTTCGTCTCCCAGCCTTTCTAGGCCACCTGCTTCTTTTGGCTTGCTGCCCCTCCCTCCATCTTCACAGCAGCAATGCGGCATCCTCGGCTTTCCGTGGCCTCCTTATAAGGACCCCTGTGGACAATCTTTGCATCTCAAGATCCTTAGTGTAATCACACCTACAAAGTCCCTTTGCCATGTAAAGTGGCATATTCTGGTGGTTGGGACATGGATTCTTACTGGGGCCATTATTTCACCTCTGCAAAGTCCAGATTGCACTCCACCCTTCCTTCCCTGCCAGCTCTTCCCATCACGGATGTGGGCTGGACAGCCTCCCCTCCTCTGCCCTCATTCTCCCACACCAGTCCATCAGCAGGACCTCTCAGCTCTTCCTCTGTCTGAGACACTCCCGGGATGAGGACAGCTCTCCCATCTGCACAGCCGAGCTGTGCACGGCTCCTGCCCAGGTTACCCGCCATGATGGGGACAGTTCCTGTTCACTGGAATGCTGGCCTCCGGAGGGCAGGGTCCGTGTCCTGGCTGGGTACTAGAACACAGCCAGGACATGTGTGCTCAGCACACATTTGCTAAGTGGGGGAATGAGGACTGGACAGCACCAGGGTTCAGGGCAGTGGGGTGATCTGAGTGGAGGCAGCTGGTACGGCCTTGCCCTTCATGATGGGGGGTATGGGACTTTATGCAGGGGAGGGGACAGGCACTCAGTGTGTGGAACAGTGGCCATCAGAGCTGGGCGGGGCCTGGCGGGGGTGATGTGAGGCTGGCACTGGGAGGCTGCCTTGGGGAGGTGGGAGAACAGCTGCAGTGCGAGGCCTGGTGTTCGGGGGCTCTGCCACACATGCACAAAAGCAATGGCACACAGAAGCCTGCGAGGACGTCCTGTGTGCAGGAGGGTCGGGCCACTGTGATTGTGATTTCTGTGCACACACATGTCCTTACAAGTTTACGAGCCTCTGTTCCTGTGACTGTGTTCATGTGCGTCCAGGCGTTTGCACAGGTGCCTGTGCATCTAGGCATGAGCGTGTCTGGGTGTGTTTTGTGAGTGTGTGTGTGTTGGTGTCTGAGTGATCGTGTCACTGTGTGTCTGGGTGTCTGTGGACATGTATAAATGTGTGTGTCTGTGATTGTGTAGCAATTGGGAGGTCTGAGGATTGGGTCTGTGTGTCATGTGTGTGACCCGGTGGCCATGTGTGAGTGGTCCTGTCTGCGCTCCCATGGGTAGGAAGGCACTGTGGGTGCCCCCATCCCTGTGTCCTTCAGCCTGTGTGCTGCACTGAGGCAGCCCCATCCTGCCGAGCCTTTCCCCCCCCTCCAGGCTGCCTGGGGCTGGTCTGAGGAGAGCTTGAGCCCTGTGGCTGTACAGGAAATCTGTGTCATCAGGCTCAGGGTTGGAAAACAGCCAGCGCAGGGGGCCCTTGAGCCCGGTGCCCTCGCCAGCCCTAAGCTGTCACCAGGGCCGCTCGTCTGTGTTAACTGATCGCAGGGAAAAACCCATTAAGCGCCTGCCTCTCCCAGTCATCTGTTATCGCTGGTCGCGGCTGACACGAGCTCGCTCTTCTTCTCATAATTGGAGAAAGTTTTCCCATTACCCGCTGTCTCTGCGAGGCAGCAACCCTCCCAGCACCCTGGTCACGCGGTGCTTCCTCCTCCTTAAGAGGCTGACCTAATTTCCACTCTTTGTCATTTCTCCCACACTCCGGTTGGCTTTGCAGAGGAGCTGCTCTGAGCCTCGGCTCCCGTGGAGACATCTGGGGGTTCCTAGACCCAGGAGTGTGGCCGTCCCTCTCAGAGGGCTTTCCTGGTCCTGACTGGCTGCCTGGCCTTGGGTGGAGGGATGACCTCTGAGCCTGGTGCCCCTGCCGAGGAAAGATGAGTTTGTTCAGGGCTCATGCAAAAAATGAGACAGAGAGTCCTGCAGCTGGTGTCCCTGAGGGCAGGCCCCTGCCTCTCCTCCTGCTTCTTTCTGTTGGAAAGCTGAGCCACTGTGGCTGCCAGTATCATCATAAACACATTTTGTCCTCCCCCCACAGTGGGGGCCTCCTAGGGAAGGGCCTGTGTTCCTCCCAACCCCCAGAAGAGGGCCTGGCCAGGGCCTTTGCTTCCTTCCTGGGGATCTGAGGGCGGCAGGTTGGCCTCTTGGGATCCTGCTGCACCCTGAGGCCATCCCTGACTCCTGCTTCCCAAGAAGAATTTTCCCTTCCTGGGACTGCCCCAGCCTGGCTCTGTGTGAGCAGCTCTGGCCAGGCTGAGCTGGGTTCTGGGGAGCAGCAGGTGTCCATGGGTTGTGACAGGGGGGACACCACCTGGTATGGGTGACCACCCTGCTTCCTGCTGCCATGAGGGCAGACTAGCTGGAGATGCAGCTGGGGCCAGCCTGACAGCTCAGTCCTCTCCCTGGAAGCCCTGCACACCCTCAGCAGTGGGCTTCATCTAGGAGCTGGATCCTCCTGGCCATACCAGCCCCTAATTAGAGAGGAGGGTGGCTTATGCTCCAGTATGAAGGTGGGATCGGATGACCAGCTGGGTCACCGTGGCTCATGACTTCACCTCCCTCCACAGTTTCCTCATCTGTAACATGGGCAAAGACATCCAATCCCTACCTCTCCAGGTGGCTGTGGGGCTCAAACACTCTAACAAGCAGGTGCATGTGGGTATAGAGTGAGCTCTCAGTCACGGTTCCCATCCCAAACCTCGTCCTCACCAGGCGCCACTATACTTGCCCACCCCACCCACGCCCCTCCTGAGGGCCCCGCCAGTCTGCAAATGTGAGCGGCTCCTGTGGGGAGTGGAATTCTGCTTTGCTGTGTGAAGTCTTTATTGATGTGTGAGCTCTATATGATGAGTCTGTGACCTTCCTCTCACCCGTCCACCCCAGACCCACAGAGGGAACATTGACAGCACCTTGGAAGGTTCTCTTGTACCCCCTGGGGTAGTATCTGCCTTCATGGAGCTAAGCCCTAGCCTGGCCAGGGGATGGTGTTGTCTGTGCATGAACGTCACGTGTGTGGATGCAGCGGGCAGGTGGTGTCTGGCTCTTTTCACAGAATATGTCTAGGAGCTCCCACCACTGTGCTGTGTTCCTGTCAGGCAGCCTTCTAATACATGTGCACTCTGCAGCATTTCAACATTTAAAATTCAGGAGATTTCACACACAGTACAGATATTGGACTTCTTTGGACACATTCTGGCAACATGGGGCCTGTACTCCTGTGTGAGGGCAGACCTGGGATGGGTCCCCACGAGCTGCCAGCCCTGCCTTGCTGGGATCAGGGCTGTGAGTCCTGGAAAGGTCACTGCACCTTCTCCACATCTCCAGTGAGGCCGATGGATTGATTGAAAAAAGACCCCAATTTCCTCCCTTCCCGGTGCACCTGCTCTTTCCCAGTGGGATTCTGTAGTTTTTCTCCTTGGGGGGGAGGCTGCTTCTCCACCTCTGGAATGGGAGCTTGGTCTTGTGACTTGCTTTGGCCAACAGGACAGCAGAAAAAGTGATGCCAAAGAATGTTTTCGCCTGTGGTAAGGCCATCATGGGCTGGACTAGCTCACTAGCTGCTGGAGAACAAGAAGTCAAGAAGAAAACTAAGATGCCATGGCCAACAGAACTGCTGACTACCAGACGTGAGGGATCCACTCTAGTGCTTTCAGACAACCACACATGCATGGGGAAGCTTGGCTGATCTGGGCCAGGCCAGCACCCAGCTTACCCACAGAATAGGGTGCTAAAACATTTCTGGTTGTTTTAAGCTATCACTTTTGGGGATGGTTTGTTACACAGCAGAAACATTGTTATACTTGCTGATACACTGGGTGTGCCAGTGAGCAGACAATCTCCCTAGGGGCCCAGGGAAGAAGCCTGTTCCTCCTGACAAGGCAAGGGGACTCCCCTTTTGACCAACACTGGGCACTTGGGAGAGGAGCTGGGACACACACCATTGGGACATCTCTGCTCACCCACCCTCCCCACAACTGACCGCTGACTCCTGTGGCCTGTCCACCCAGCACTGTGCCTACACATGCAGCGTGCTCCTCAGCCTGCTGGGGACCCTGCCCCCACTGGCCTGGCTTTCAGATGACCAAGCCTACTGTCTGATCAGGCTCCTTTTCTTTTCTTTTCTTTCTTTTATTATTATTATTATTATTATTATTTTTATTAAATGATAGCTGTGTACATTAATGCAAACATGGGGTACAGTGTAGAGTTTTCACACACATTCTGAAATACTTTCATCAAGCTGGTTCACATAAATTTCATGTTATTTGCATAGTCATTGTGTCAAAACCTTAACATCCTAGTTCTAAAAAGGTTCACTTGTACCCTTGTTAGACAGAGATATAGGTATTATTTGAGCTATCAGAACACTTATAAATGGCTGAGCTCCCCATCGGCTCTGTCCCTGTCCTTTTATTGGCCTCACAAGTAGACAGACAAATCAAGTACCATATTATTTCTCATTGGAGGTGTCAAATCACATGGAGGGCTTATAGCAGTGGAAGCAAGTAGCAAGTCTTAGTTTCTCAGACTTAGGAAGCTATGTTTTAAATTGCTTAAGGGCTGGGTGACCAAGGGGAGACCATTACAGGTGTATCCTTAGGCTTCTTTGAGAAACCTTTGTTTATATAGGTCTTATTTTTTCTGGGTATCCTCCTTTAATGTGACCATCCAAAGCTGCACACAAGAAGAATCATGTCCTCAAGAAGGATCCTTCTGTTTGTAAAGTCTCCTGTTGAAACTGGATACTCCACTATAGGCTTGTGAGAAAGTAGGTAACACAAAAACCCTTCTGTGTGTGTCCTGGGCGGTGGTCCCATTAAGGTCTCAGTTAGTAGTCAGCCTGAACTGCCAGATGAGGGTGAGCTCTCAGATGGTCCCAGACTCTGGCTTTGAAAGTCCTACAGATGGGTGATGAGTGGGACTGAGGTGAGCTGTCCCCACATTCAGATTCATAAGCAGATTCATAAGCAAAACAAATGTAGTCATTACACTAAGCCCCAACACTTTAGGGTCACCTGTTGTGAAGCCATAGTAACTGTAACATCGCTTTTTGTGAGCTAACAATTCTCCTTTGAGAGATGAATAAATGAGACTGAGGGGGTCTTCTCAGCAGTTGTCCAGGTGGCACTTGACAGTCTAACTCTAGAGGCCAGTGTTTATTTGTCTTTCACTTCTCATAAAGAACATTTTCAAATACCCCAAATTAGACAGAAGGGCACAATTAATCCAGTTGTTCTCTACCAGCCTGTTGGAACAATTACCAACTCAAGGCCAATCTCTTTTCTTCCCTATCCTCAATCTCCTCTGTCCACTACTGTATTGTTTTAAAGCAAGTCCCTCACACATTCACCATTTCATTTGAAAATATAATTTTCATCTCTGAAAGAAACATCAGCCTTTTTATACACCATTTCTAAAAATATATATATATAGCCTTGTGAATACACAATAGTTGTACATATTTATGTTGTACACACCATGTGGTGTTTGGAGCCATATACTATGTAAAGATGAAATCAAGGTAATATTATATCAGTCCTTTACCATTTCTTTGTGTTAAAACTATTCCAAGTATGGGGTGAGGCCTGTGATTCAAAGAAGTAGGGCTCAGACCCCATATGCTGGAAGTGGCAGTGTGGCAGGTTCAAATCCACCTCCAGCAAAAAACTTCCAAAAACAAACAAACAAAAAAAATCAAAACACCAAACCCCACAAAAAGAAAAAGACAAAAGGCTATTCCAAATCCACTCTTTCAGTTACATTAAAGTGCACAAAAATTGTTGTTCCTCTTAAATGCTCTTGTTTTCCTAACATCCAGGCTTTCAGCAATTGGCTACAGTGGCTGAGGCACTTTACAGGAAGACTAGGTGGGGGTTAGAAAGACCCAAACATGGCCAGGTGAGGTGGTGAACACCTGACATCCTGTCACTCTGGGAGGCTGCCCTGTGTGGATTGCTTAAGCTCAGGAATTGGAGAGGAGCCTGAGCAAGAGCCAGACCCTGTCTCCACTCAAAATAGAACAACTAGCCAAGTATCCTGGCAAACCCCATGCTACTCAAGTGTAGTCAAGGCTTCAGAGGCTGAGACAAGCACACCACTTGAGCCCAGGAGTTTAAGGTTTCTGTGAGCTTTGGTGACATAATGGCACTCGTCCTAAGTTTGCAAAGAGCAATGAAAAAAAAAAAAAAAGAGAGAGAGAGAGAGACCCAAATATTAGATATAAAGGCCAGTTGTTTAATATGTATTAACATTTGCTCTGGCATGGTAAAGCAAACTCAGATGCCATTTATATGGGTTTCTGAGCTGCATAGATGGGTGCTGAATTAAAATATCTTCAGCCACACATGTGAATAAAAGCCTTTTTTTTTTTTTTTTACAGAATCACAACTAAAATTCAATGTGAAGAGAACACGGTGCAGTGGATTTTAATGGGAACCCAGGGCATCTGTGACCAGTTAATCATAAACTAGTAGTCTCTGCAATGCCCCCTTGTAGACCAAGCTTCACTGTTGATTTGTGACAAAATAAAGATATCTTTTGTAAGCTATCCTGAGCTAAGCCTCCTTTTTTTTAACTCTTTTAACTGAAAGGAATTACTATTCATGTGTTTATTTAATTCAGAACTGCCAGCCAGACTTTTAAAGCAGAAAATGACCCAGCATACAGCATCTACCATGATGGGGTCTGTGAAGTTAAGTGTTAATATGAATGACCCTGCTGTGCTACCCAACTCCACTGTCTGACCTGGAAAACAGAGAGAAAGAGAGAGAGAAGAGAGAGAGAGAGAGAGAGAGAGAGAGACCCAAACATTGGAGAGAGAAAGAGAGACCCAAACATTAGACAGAAAGGCCAGTTGTTTAAAGTATATTATTAACATTTTCTCTGGCATGGTAAAGCAAACTCAGATGCCAGTTAACCCAGAGCAGATATCTCACTCTGTCAACCAGGTTGGATTTCTATGACACCAACTCCAGAACTCCTCTGGGAGGTCCCTTCTACCTGGCCTTGGAGAAGGATGTTTCTATTAGGCCAATGGGGTATATGGCAGTGGTACGGGTTCCTGACTGCAAAGGCTAGGTGACATGGCTAGACCTCACAGAGGCCTTGGGGCTTACTATAAATGTATCACGTGCATACTGAATCAGAACAGTCCTTCCAGCTTATTCCTCTCCAAAAACAAACAGGGCTTGGATGGGCCCACAGGAAGCAAGCCCAGTGGAGGCTCAGCACAGTGGGGCTCAGATTTCCAACACTATGTGGGTGCCTAAGGCCTGAGCAACCCAGCTCCTGGGGCATATTCCTCCCAGAGCTGGGCAGCAAAACCTGAGCCTTTCTTTTAATCCCTCTAGGGCAGGGATTTTTGACCTTTTTCAAATCATGGCACACTTAAACCTATGGTTATACTACCAGGGCACACTTAAATTCTGCCTGTCAAAGAACAAAAAAAGGAAAATGAGAAACATAACTTACCATGCTTTGAACTTCCCTCCAAAACAATTCAATTAATGACTTTAAAAATTTTGAGGCACACACCTAAGAACCTCTCATGGCACACTGGTTGAAAATCCCTGCTGTAAGGGGATTTGGTTATAAAATATTCATCCCAAAACCTATGGAAAAATGAGAACTGCTGCAAGACCACTTTTTTAGGTAATGCTAAAGTTGAGGACTTGGGAAAAAAAAAGACAAGGAATGGTTTTTAAAGTTGGGTAATTGTTTATGACAAACAGCCTTCTAGGTGATATGAACTGTGATGTTTAAGTAATATGTAAGAGAATGCTTATTGGGAAATTCACTTTGGAAATAGTATAATGGCTGGCACTTTTTAGAACAAGTCAGGCCTGCACTGGGAAGAAGATGGTGCACTCTCTGCCTCCTCAGGTTTCCCGCCTATCTTCTCTGTGTGATAGGGCCTACCACTTGATGATATAATTATCAGTAACTCTGTTTCCAGGCTGGTGGGAAGGATGCTACTGTGTTGAGAGCTCCCAGAAGCCACCGAAGCCTTGCAGCTGGCTGTGAACATCTCAAATGCCAAATCTTCCTCCAAGGCCTTCGCGGCCTTCCTGTGAGATGGCCTTCTTGGAACAGAGGGATTAGAAAAAGAGAAAATACATTAGAAGTGAAGATTTCAGGAGGATGAGTCTTTTGAAAGCCTATTTGAATAAAATTCTACCCAGCTTGTGGGAATATGAGCACACAAGGATCTCCAAGGAGGGGAGGGACCTGGTCCACACTACCTTGTTGAAATACAGATGAGTTTTCTTTTTCCTTCTCAATATTTTCTAAAATTTCCAGGTAACATTATTCATCAAAAATACGTCACAGAACCATGCAGACACTCATAAAAGCATGGCTGGAGAGAGTTGGGAAGAACAAAGTCAGAGGATTGGTAGGAATTTGGAATTCACTATCTGCTTGAGTGATGTGTGGGCAGGGAGTGGGGTAGAATCTTCTCTATCAGCCTTGTCAGAGATGCTCAAACCATGCGTGACATGAAGTAGTTCCTTCAGGAAACCCATTCACAGAGCACTTATGGTGGGTATGGCCAGGCTTTTTTGCCCAGGCTGCTTGGAAGGAGTTTCTATCAGGAAGAAAGGAAACCTGAAATTGTCACAAACTGATCATTGGTCTGGAGACATATCTCCCTACACGTAGTGAATGAGTGGTTGCAGGTCTTTCCATGGTAGTTACCATGCATCAAAACCAACCTAGTACTGTTTGGCTAGAATGTGGTATTAGAGTTCTTCCTTTGTGTGCCCTAGTAAATTTTGTATCCTCACTAAAGATGTCTCTGCCATATCTCAAGGTGTGAATGGGTATGAATTGAGTTCTCCCCTTCTTTTTAGAAGGAAAAATATTCTCTTTTGAAAAGGAGGATTTTGGGGGAGTGGCAAAATGGCGTACTGGAGTCAGCCTCCAATAGAAATTCTCATCCAGAAGAAAGGATAAAGTCCAATTAAAACCCAATTAAGCTGAAGAGTAGAAGCCAAGCTGAGAGAGGAGTGATATCTGCAGGTTACCCTTGCTGAGGCAGGCTGATTCTCTAAGAAAGCCAGTTTCTACAGGTTTTCTATAGGTGAGCCATGAACTGGGGACCTATTGTCTCACCCCATGTGTGAGAGCTATAGGAAGTGGGGTCTATTTCCCTAGAGGAATCCTGAGAGACTCTGAACATTCTCTCCCAGTCAGAAAATTTGAACAAACCTTCTCACTGCCATTCTGAACTCCCAGTCCCCCCTTGCCTGCATAGACTGTGAGAAGACGTGCAAGAGCATAGTCCCCCAACTCTGCTAGACTAAGCTCCCTACTGCCTGCATTGCTGTGACTTCTGGAGCCAGTGCTCACCATGCTGTGCTCCACATAACTTGTTCCCCAATCTCACCTGGCCCCTGGGATCAGCTGACTTGCCTGTGACTGGAGAGCTGCCTCCTCCACCCCATCACTGGCTGGCCTGTGAGTCTTTTGAAAGCCTGTTGACCACCAGAGCTGGTGCAGCCCAGGCTGAGCTCCCTGAACCTGACTGAGCCTACAGTGACTGCCAGAGACTGTGCATCTGGGTTTCACTCCCTGAGATTGGCCCCACTGCCTGAGAATGCCATAGCTGGCACCCCAGGTTGTGCTCCCTGGGACCGGCTGTCCATTATGTGACTGCAAGAGCTGGCTCTCTTGGGTCATCTCTCTCCACCTCCCCACACCCTCCCAGCCTCTGTTCTGTGACCTGCCTGACCAGACTCCTAAGTGGAGCAAACTCCTTGCTGAAGACACTGGGGTGCTAGGGACTGACAGAATTGCTACAGCTTCCCCAGCCCTGCTGCTAGATCCCTGTACCTTTAGTCCCAGAATTGTTCCTATAGTTAGAACTTTCTGCTTGCTACAGTTTCCCTGGAATTTATGCAGGATCACTTCTCACAAAGATCCAGTCCCAATAGAGTGAGCCCAGTGGGGTCTAATTTTGAAGAGAGATCTCCCCAACTCTGTGGTCTCCAACAGGAAACTAGAACTCACTCTATAGGGAAACCAGTGCTACAGAAAGGCTGGGACAAAGGCTCAGTGGCTGTTGGAGAAAAGTATTCACTGACTTGCTATCCTCAGGATTAGACTAAGACCATGTGATACACTAGCCACTGCCTACACAATAACTGATGTGAGCAGGCCTCAGCTCCCCCAACGAGCTGGCAGCAGAGGATAGTGGCTGGGCTGCGGGGGAATTGAACTTTCATTGACTCTGACCAGCACAAACTCCCAGTATACCAGCTCATTGGAGATAGCAGGATTTCAACCCTGCTGGGCCACCAGCAACTGTGCATGAAAGAGGAGCAAAGTGGAGAAAGAGACTCAGACCCCTGGTCCAACCCTGCTACCTGGTGAGAATTTTTGACTGCATGGAGCATTAGAATGAGCCAAATTTGAGCAGTTAGTAGACGCTGCCTTCTAGTTGCTGGAGACCTTTTGAACTCTCCCACTTGAGAGTTCATACATACTGAGTCTATTGGTTTGGAACTTTTAACCTGGGCCAATTTCCCAAAGCCCCTCTCAGTTGATACCTTGGTTGTATCGAAATGGTAAGGGTTGATTTTCCTCCTCCAATAGATATTCACAGGGGGTGGTCTGTCTTAATTGCTTGTATCTCTCCACAGCTAAGACTTTACCAGAGTCACTGATCCACTAGGATCATACAAGAACCAGCTGAACACAGACACAGCCACCTAACCCCACCACATCAAGCATGTTTCCTCAGCTTCAGACTGTAACATTATATGGGTGTTTGTAAAGCTGTAGGGATAAATATGCAGCCAACAGTCCCAGATCCTTGACAAAGGACTGGTTAAACACAACCCTAAGAATTCCCAATCGAATTTTGCCTTATCTGCCCATCTTGGAAACTGTGAAAAATAAACATGGGGCAGAAACTGTGGAAAAATTCTGGCAACATGAACAATCAGAGTAGATTAACTCCCCCAAGGAATGATATAATAGATACACCACAAGATCCCATTTATAAGCAAATGGCTGAGATGTCAGAAATTGAGTTCAGAGTCTGGATAGCAAATATGATCAAAAGAATGGAGTAAACGAGGCAAATAGAATTTCAACAAATTGTTAAAAAGATGTTTCAAGAATTCAACAATTTCAAAGATAAAATGACCAAAGATTTTGACACTTTGAGGCAAGAGTTTTCAGCCCTCAAAGATTTGAAAAATTAGATAGAATGCTATCTAATTGCTAACATAGTGTGGCAGGCAGAAGAAAGGATCTCTGACATTGAAGATAAAGCATTTTAAAGTGCCCAAGTTCTCAAAAATGAAGATAAATGGAGTGCAAAACCCGATAATTCTCTCAAAGGGCTCTGGGATAATTTAAAGAAAACTAATATTCACTTCATAGGAATCCCTGAAGGTGATGAATTTGCTTCATAAAACATGGAGTCTCTACATCATGAAATAATGAAAGGAACTTTCCATAAATGCCAAGACATTCTGAAATTTTGCCCCTGCCTCATCCTCCTGAGCAACAGGGACTACAGGTGCCCTCCACAGTGCCCAGCTAATTTCTCTATGATTAGAAAAATTGTAGAGACAGTGTCTCATGTGCTCACTACCTGGACTTCTGATTGTTCAATAGCAACTGGGAATTTCTATTTTTTTATGTGAAATATGTCTTTTGGAATTTCTTAAAATATTTTTTTAAAAACCTATGTATCCCAGATAATCCTATTCATATTGAGGTTAAGAATTCTATGGTGGGCAGTGCCTGTAGCTCAGTGAGTAGGGTGCCAGCTACCTACACATGCGCTGGTGGGTTCAAGCCTGGCTTGGGGCTACTGACCAACAACGAAAACTGCAACCAAAAATAGCTGGACATTGTGGTGGCTGACTGTATTTCCAGATACTTGGGAAGCTGAGGCAAGAGAAATATTTAAACCCCAGAGTTTTAGTTTGCTGTGAGCTATAATTTCACAGCACTATACTGAGGGCCATGAAGAGGAGGAGGAGGAGGAAGAGGAGGAGGAAGGAAGGAAGAAGAAGGAAGAAGAAAGAAGAAGAAAGAAGAACCTGGTGTGGGAGCCTAAGCTGTAGGCATTGAGAGAAGGAAGGTGAAGTTCAACGTGGTGCTGGTAGCTTCCAACCTGGACCCCTTGGCCCTGATGCTGGTGTTCCACAGGCTCAGGTAGGCCTAACTTAGGATACTGCCCCCATCATTGGTCTTATTTTGTACTAGCACCCTTCAGGTCTGTACTTTTTGTCCCTGGATGGGCACAGAGACCCCTGGATTAACTACAGGGGGTTCAGAGTGGGGCAGTGGTAGGAAATGTTGACTCTCAGGTGCTAATACTGGCTGTTTCTTCTGTTCAGTTTTGCTTGACTGTCTCTCCCACCTTCACAGCACCCTCCATAATCTCTAGCACCACATGACCTCTGACCCTCTGCTCATACAAGTTCCCAAGACTTGTTTATCTGAGCATATCAGGCTCTCATCACCCAGGTACAGTGTGAAGAGTGTCAAGGGTAGAAAAACTGCTGTCAATATCTCCATAGGCCTGAGGTCAGTTGCTTGAGGACAGACTCAGGCATCAACAGGGTGAGGTGTATCCTGATCTCACAGTCTGGGGAACCACTTTTGTCATGCGGCGGAGGTGGCACTGGGAGACACCTGAAATGTGCAAGTATAGATAATTCAGAGAGTTACAATGGGGAGTGTGGGGCTGGGCAAGTCTCAGGCCCTGACCTAGCCTTTTTGATGGCAGGGCATTTGAGCTTTGAGCAGAGCCCAGAATATGCCCTCTTGCATTCTCTCTACTGTTTGGTGCCCTGCTCATGTAGGACTGGCATAGCAGATGACAGGTGAGGCCTCAGGTTCATGGAATTTTAATGGAGGCTTCTTCATCTGTCTGGAAAATGGTTGTTTACCCTGAGACTGCCTTTGTAGCATTTGTAAGGTGATTTGTCTGAACATAGATCAGTGAACACTGATGCCATGTGTTCACCACTGACAGGACTAGGGTCAGATAGGGAGAGGGCGTGTGGTCAGCTAAGAATCAGGATCCTGGAGCCTCTAACAGAACATCCCCAGTGACCTCTTACCTGGTGTCAGGGTTCTGGAGCTGGGCCCTTTCCCTCTGCTCTTTTGACCTATTTGGAGGAAGTAGACAGAGGAATATGGGTTCTTTGGTGATGCAGAAATCCTAGCTACCTGGGGTACCAGTAACTATCAGCCCTGTGGCATCCTGAGGCCCTTACATACAGAGGATATGCCCTACATTGGACACAGTATTGAAGTCCCTATGACCATCCCTAGTGCAGCTAGATTGACCTGTTCCATGTATATAGTCTTCTAGGGCCATAGACACCTGTCCATTTTTGCTGTTTGTGCCAGACATGGCCTGCACAGAAGCAGACATCTGTAATGGAGGCTTCTTCATCTTTCTGGAAAATGGTTGTTTACCCTGAGACTGCCTTTAGGAGCATTTGTAAGGTGATTTGTCTGAACATAGATCAGTGAACACTGATGCCATGTGTTCACCACTGACAGGACTAGGGGATCAACTGTATCACATCAGTCACCTTTCTCCAAGGGAAAGGAAGAAGACCCTTTCAGCAAAGGCCATGAGTGTTCTGGTTGCAAGCATGTTTGAGGTAACTTGGAGACATCCAATTGTGGTCTAATGTCCCATGACATTTGGCAGGGCTTCTGTTCATAGGAGAAAATGCAAAAGAAATTTTCATACCTGTTATGGGAATGCCCATGGGTGCCAGAGACTGGCCTCCTTGGGAACCAATTAAATAAATGACTTCAGTCACATACAAGAGTAATTGCAGCCATTTAAAAAGAACAAGACCCATTTGTGCATGAGATGAGGAGCAGTTAGTGACAAGGCAGTGAGAAGGTACAAAACTCCATGTATAGATCAGGCTTGTTACAAGGATATCTCTCTTCATTCACATGACTATTACCTCTTGATGTTAAATATTATAATCACTATCTTACCAAGGAGGTTATTATAATGACGGTCTTACCAAGGAGGAGTCTATTTTTGGATTTAAACAAAGTTATAATACCAAAAACATTTTAAAACAATAGGATTCAGGACTGCAGCTCAGCAGCTAGGGCGTCAGCCACATACACATGTGCTGAAGGATTCCAACCCAGCTGGGCCTGCTAAACAGAGGGTACTGACTGAAGGTTCTTTCATAAATTGATTGCCTCCATGGGTGGTATTTGGGAAGTTGGTTGTTTTTTTTGTTTGTTTTTGATTTTTGGCCTCCTCTTCTGATAAATTTTCTTCACAGAACTCTGAAGCCAAAGCATGTACCTAATTCCCCACTTATCATTCAAAGTATCACTCAGGGGAGATAAGTCCAAGAAGACCACAGAAAACTTATACTCTCATTTCTGGTCTCCACAGGATTCAATTCCTGGAAAGGTTTAAGCTTGTAATCCATATGGTTAAGTAATTGGAGATTCAGTTCCTAGGTTTTGAAAGTGTATTGTAGGATATGAGACAGAATAGGGCCAGGGAAGGGAATTCTTTATTTTCTTGGGATGTGTGGTCTCTTCTCCTAATTGGACCATACTATCTGCTGCCACACTCCTTCCATGGCTCATCTTCAAACACCAGATATTCCTCACACTGCTTGTTTCTCTGAGCTTCTTTAGCCTCTGAACTGAAATCCTGATAAGGAAATGTGTACATGCATATATACATGTATGCTTGCATGTAAGAATGTGTCCTGGGTACATGTATGAGTGTGGTTGTAGGAGTTACAAGGGTGTGTGTGCACTCATGTAAGCCTACATATATGTGTGATGTATTTGTGTGCATGTGTGGGTTCATTCCTTACCAATCAGGGAGGGAATGCCTCCCCTTCCTCCAGAGGATTGAATGCTAGATCCTTACTCTTTTTCTATACAGAAACAAACATGTAAAAGCAAAGAAAAGAAAGAAAAAAAGTGATGGTCTATTAAAGAAATAGTGATGGCTTATTTATCATTAATATCCAGTCTCTGTCAGACCATGCCAAGCTTAGAGAGTCCAGTCTTGCAGGATTTGGGTATTCATGTCCTCCTGGGTATTAGGAATCTGGTCACCCTTTCTCATCCAGATGAAACACCACTACATGTGCTGAAGTTTTTCTTGGAAAAAAACAAATTGAGCAGGAGGCAGTGTGGTGAAGGAGGCATAGCTGCTTGCAGAGGACAAGCTCAGCCTCTGATTCTGGCTTCTGGATTTGTTCCTGATTCCTAAAGTGAGAAAAAAAGATCTCAGAGTGAGATGTCCCCAAAGTATGAAGACCAGAAGAAGGGAACTAGGATGCTCAAAATAGAACCAAATTCCCCTCCAGCCTCTGCTGACTGTGCCATTCATACTCACATCTCCTGTGGTCTTTCATTTTAACCATCCAGTTGCCATGCCCCTTTCCTTGGCTCCGTCCCTAGTCCAAGTACTGACTTCTCCACTACCCCTCCTCATCTTCATAATAATCTTATGAATGTTGGTGTGGTCATCAAGGTGGATTGGGAGAAAATATTCACAGAGATAGCCAGTGTCTTAGTTTGCAGTGGCTGACATAACAAAGTCCTTCCAATCAGAAGGCTTACAACAGAAATTTACTATCTCACAGTTCTGGAGGTTAGAATTCTACAATTGAGATTTTGGCAGGGTCTGCCACATCTTTAGAAGGATCCTTTGTTGCCTCTTTCAGCTTCTGGGTGGTTTACTGGCAATTTTAAGTGTTCCTAGGCCTGAGAAAAACATAGGACAGGCTAGCAGGAATTTATACCCAAGGATCCAGAGTGGGGGTGGATGGAAAGTTACTAAGAAGAAACACAAGGGATGAGAAGGATTTTGGTCAAATGTACCTAATAGAAGGCAGGACAGGGCCAGCAGACATCCCCTGGGGGTGGTGGAAGATGATCATAAATGAGGTGATCCTTACTAAACGGACATAGGTGGTTTTTTGCAAACCTTGTATTTTACAAGGAAATGCACAAATTGACCTGAGGAAGGCCCAGGAGGTAAAACAAGGTTGGGCCAAGGAGAGACTTCTGTCAAAGGCAAGGCCTTCATTTATTCCTTTGAACAACATTGGTGCATTTCCTCAGTTAGTCGCCATTTGTTTATTGACAAACAGCTGAATTATCTTTTGGGACTTCGTAGTGGAGGATATTTGCTGGTTATTTCTAACAGACAATTTTTGTACTGATTCCAGAGACGGAATCACTATGAAAATAAGTAATAATAGGTCAGCAGCTCCAATCTGTAATTATAGTACTTTCAGAGGTTAAGGGAAGAGGATGGCTTGAGGCCTAGTTGATCAACATAGCAAGACCCCTGTCTATAAAGAATAGAGTGTGTGTATGTCTGTGTGTCTGTGTGTACTTAGCCAGGCATCACGGTTTTGTGTACCCTGCCATCTGAGCTGTTTGTGAGGCCTAGGCAGAAGGATTGCTTGAGCCCAGTTGGAGGCTGGACTTTGCTTAAAAAAAAAAACAAAAAAAAAAAAAAGAAAAAGAAAAAAAAAAAGGTCACAATCCGAAGGACTTGCATTCTACCTGGGAAAAAAATTGGACTGGGCATGACACCTGTGGTAATAATAAAGTCTGGGGGAGGGGATAAAAATGTGAGAGTGGGTTAGGAGAGAAAGTGAACCCACAGCCCTGCAGGAGAGTGGATTCTAGCACAGATGACCAGCAATACAACTGTCAGTGTGTGACAAAGGCCCCAGCCTTGTGTGTGACAGATGGCCACAGCTTTGTGTGTGCTGTACAATATCTGTGGCATCAGGAAGTCAGCAATATTAGAGTCTAAAGCCCTTCAGGACCAGAACCCCTCCAGCCTCTCTGCTACCACATGGTGTCTGCAGCTTTTGTCTCATGCTCTCTCTTTAAACAGGATGCCTTGGGGCTCCCAATCCTGGACTATTGCCTTCATCAAGGACAATGGCCAACACTGGACTGAGCTAAGGACAAGGTAGGAGAAAGGTCCTGGGTCAGGGGAATACTCCAGAGCACCTGCTCCCCAACAGAGCATTTCCCCAGTCACCTCCTGAGACAGATTTCAGATACCCAAGCATGGAAGCAATGAGGGCTAGAGGGCAGGGTTCATTCTCCCTACTGTCTCCTCAGCTTTAAAACTTACCACATTGGGTCACAGCCACACCCTTCCTTATTGACTGAGCCTAAGTTTCCTCATCTGAACATTCAAGGATGAGGAGGTAGCTATTCCATGGGTTTGTACTGTCTGGGACAGCATGAGCTGCTGACCTTACACCACAGAGCCAGCTTGAGTGGGCTCAGGTTTCTTATGGTCCTTGACAGTCATGCTTGGGAGGGATAGGTTAGCAGAGGCTTCTGCGGCCACAGTTAGTCTGTTACAGGCTGCACAATGGGCTCTCTATTCTGCTTTTTTTACTCTCCAAACATCTCTGGGTGGGCACTGCAATCACCTCTTTAACAGATGGGAAAGCTGAGGCAGCAAGAAATAGGTAAAATCTAGGATAGATTCCAAGCCAGGACTGTTAGACACTGTGGTCTTCAGCCTCACTTGAGGTGGGCCCTTTAGTGCCTTCACAGGTTCTGCAGTAGGGAGTGTGTCCCCAGTTCAGGCCTTGTGGTCCTTAGGTGGGCCCTGTGTACAGATCCCCAGCTCTCCTCTTGAAGGAGACAGGGTCTCTCTCATAATCTCTTTCCTTCCAGCTGGAGTCCTTTTGTGTAGATCCTTTCCTCCTCAGCCCTTCTCAAAAGTAGAGATGAGCACATCCGGGTCCCATATGAGCTGGGGGCAAAGCCCTGGTTAAGCAAGAATCCTGAGGTGGGTCATATAGACTCAATCTCACAACCCACAAGCTGTACTTTTTCCTCACAGTAGAAACACACGTTCTGAGATGCAGCTTGACAGGACACTGGGAGGGAGGTCTTCCTGCAGGTGACTGAGCAAAGCATCAGGCCTTCAAACACTGACTAGGGTAGAAATAGGCCAGTCAGTGTGGCCTAGGGTGGGTGAGAATCTGATACAGTTATTGACCCAGAAAATGACACATGATATATACTACATGAAAAATAATACAAGTTACAGAACAGAACCAACAGAATAATACATTTTATAACTTTTTTAAAGTTTTCAAATAATATACATAAAGAAAATTGAGAAAAACGTAAGCCAGATGTGTCATTGTTATTGCTCATCAGGTAGGCTACAGAAGATTTTTTTTTTCTTCTCTGTACTGTGATTTCCTAAAATAATAATAATAATAATAATGAAGTGGGACCCTGGTCTATTCCAGAACTGCAAGCCTTAAAAACTGTACTACTGTGTGCCTGCTCAGTGATGTCTAAGTTGAGCTGTGAGAAGTATCTGAGGTCTTCCCATGATATAGGCCCAGAAGCACTGGGGTAGGGTGGCTCCTTATCTCTGCAGCCATATCCTCTCCCCAGCAACAGAAAGACCCAGATGGCCATTGCCAAAGTACCGAAATAACCATTGCCCAGCCAGAAGGCCATTTCCTTGGGCTCCTGACCCATACACAGATGAAGGCAGGCATCTACAAGCTCTCCTTTGCCTCTGCGTTCTAATGGCCTCAGGGCAGTATGGCAGATGCCTAGGATTACCTGTGACTCACAGTCCAGATCTTATTGGACTGGATAGTAGGCAGTCCTGACTCCCCAGGGTGATGACCTACCTGAAGAAAGGTGTCCAAGTAGTGTCAGACTTTATAAGAACATACTGGTCCCTGCTCTGATTTAGGTCAGGTTTTGTGGAGAAGCCAGGCTCAGCCTAAGAAGACTCACCACTTTGTGGGCAAAGGTTGTCAACAGCACCCAGACTTCAGCTCATTGGACCTAATCTCTGTGCCCACAACCCTGTGTGTGGAGCTGCCATTGAAGTAGCAGACCAATCACACTATGGATGGGCCAGCAACCCAGGGGTTATGGCCTCCCTGCTTATGTCCCCCAGTGAGGAGGATTCACTCCCACCCTCAGCCCTAGGGAAGTTTTGAGTTCTTCTCCCAGGGGACTTCTGCACTTCCCTTACCTCTACCCTACACTGGGATTTCTGCTCTTTCCTTGACTTCAGCCTTTCTCCCCTTTTACCTAGGAGGGCTGAGGCCAGTCAACCTATGTGCCTAGGACTGTTACTCCGGTGGGTACTCTCCATCTCACAGGTTCTTTTCACCACTCAGAAGCTCTATGTGTCTTTGATTCGGAGCCCATGGACCCATACCACCTACCAAGGGATCTAACGCCAAGGCTGACACCAGGAGGATGTCTGCTCACCCAGCCCTCACCAAAGTGGGCTTCACATAAGCCATGATCAGCTCCTTTATAGGGGATGTTCTGCCCACCCCCAGAGCTATTTAGTGGAAAGCTGTGACTCAAAGTCCATGCCAGCACCTGTAGAGCTGCTCTGTCCACCTGGTCCAAAGGGATGCTGAGACAGAAGAATCATGGTGAGGGTGGGCCCTCAGATGTGTGCTGACTATGGAGGGTGCACGTATCTCATGGAGTAGGCATGGCACAGGATGGGACATACTCTAAGGGAAAGCAGCAACTAGAGATATCCTATGTGGAGGTACCATGACTGTCCTCCACAGACACAGGCAAGAGGACAGCAGAGAAGTATGAAATGCCTTCATCTGCTAAAAGTAAAATCTAAAGAACATAAACTTACTGTCCTTGGTGTGGGAAAAGAGGTCATCTGGAGTGGTCCTAGATAGGCTCTTCAGGCCTCAGCCCTGGGGAAGAGTGGCTACTGTGGGGTACCCAAGAGTCCCACAGGGCCCAGTCACAGCTATCTCCAAAAACTTGAAGCCTACTTTGTCCAGAGTGCACCAGAAGACCAGAAGCTTCGCCTTGTACATGTGGTCATTATGGGCCTTTGGTGAAGGGGTTATGTCAGAAAAGAGAAGCCACGTAAATGTGGGCACTAGGTGAGAAATGCAGGTTCAACCTCCAGTAGGGGCATGCAGGACGGGACAGGGCATGAACTTCACCTCATGTGCACTAACTAGTCAGGGGACCATGGGAAGTTGCTGTCACCATTCTTCTTTCACAAATGGGGAGACAGAGGCAGAGGGTACGGATTTAGAACAGACAGGTTGTTAAAGTTAGAGCATAAATGAGCCAGGATGGGCTCTGGCTCTTGGCTTCTATTACTAGCCCTGGAGAGCACATTACTCTCCACCTCCCCAATCACTCTGCATCTTCCCCTGGAGTCAGTGGTCTCCCAGGGAGGGTCAAGTTTACCCCTCCACCTCAAATCCTAGGAGAGATATGGCCAGGGCCTGGAAACAATACTGTGCCCCACAGAACATGGCCAAACACCATAGCACAGTGCACTTGGCCTTTCAAGTGAAGTAGAAAGTGGATACAGGTGGCAACAGACTGAAGCTGGCCCTTACGGATAGCCCAAGGTATGGCACGGCCAGGGAGACAGACATCCTTTGAAGATACTGACCAGCTCATAGTGCATGTTGTTTATGGTGCTATTCTTCAATTCCAGAACATCCTGAGGAGAGAGGCAAATGTGAATATAAGAGTCATCTTTTGGCAGAGGCAGACAGGGTGGATGGTGAGCTGGGGGATCCAGCAGGGGTCCTACGAAGATCAGGGAGTCACAGCCTCCATGAACCAATGTGTACATCCACTACAGGCAGATCAGCATGAAAAGTTCTCCACAGGTTCAGAGAAGAAAGTGAAGGAGACAGGGAGACACAGAAGTGCATAGATGTAGTACCTCTATCTCCATAAAATACCACTGAGACCTGTAAGTAATGAAGATGGAGTAAGTGTCCTGGAAGTGCAGTCTCCACATTGCAGAGACTGTTAGCTAAATACATTTACAATTGCTTAATTTTTTAGAACTACCTGTGTGTAGTATCCTTTTGGCTTTTATTGGAGACAGGGTGGAGTACAGTGGCAGCATCAGAGCTCACTGCAGCATCGAACTCTTGGGTTGAACTGATCTCCTGACTCAACCTCCGAAAGTTCTAAGACAACAGGCCACTGCAACCCCCTGTATTTTATTTTCTTTTTATAGGGAATAAGTCACTAGCTTTAGACTTCAGTAGTGCTGGACCACCAAGATGTGAGCAAGGGTCTGAACACAGGGTGAAGTTTCCAGGATTCACACCTAAGGGGCATCCTAGAACCAGCCGGTAAGAACCATCTCTGCTGCCAACTGACCACAATCCAGAGAAGACCCCAAAATCCCCATCTGACCAGTCAGGGAACAGCCCTTGCAGAGGCTCTGCCACTTCCTGGGGAGGGGATTTTCTTCTACAAGTAACGGTAACCCAGAACCACACTGAACACCAAGGGCACACTGGTCCTTGTTCCTGTTGCAGTGACCCTCATGGGCCACAAGTTTTTTAACACCCTCACCATAGTCATTTGGCAGCACTTGGACTTGGTCTTTTCTGAGCCAATTCACTCTCCCTAAGAGAGGTACGAATGTCTGTACTATACTTTGTGGCAGTAGACCTCACTTTCCTACCTGCCTTGCTCAGGAGGACAAGACCTGCAACAGACAGGGACCAGCATTGAGTGGACAAGCATACGCCTCCAGTACCAGATGAGGCCCATCCTAGGTAGCTTCAGAACCACAGGCCCAAAAAGATGGCCTATCTCAGGTGACCATGGGTCCCCCAAGCATTGCCAACCACTGATCCAGGACCTGATATGACCTCATGAGGGTCTCCATGGGTGAACACACTGTGCCCTCAGCCAGAGCATGGTCATGTCATAATATTCGACAAGTTTGTCAACTCAGGCTCCTAAGGACTATCTAACCCTCTGCTATTTCACAGTATGTAGTAGCCCCTGCTAGCCCCAACCAGCCCTGTGTCCCCATCTGTGGCAGAATGGCTGTCTCTGATCCAATCCATCCTGACAAGAACTTTTTATACTTCCCAGTTGGCCATTAGCTCACTAGCACACCTGACAGTTCTTTCAGAGCACCCTCTCTGCTTTAGTTCTGCAGCCCCCAAACTTGGTGGACCCTAGACAGCTCAGTGCAGGCTCCGTTGCTCAGGCCTCAGGTAGAAGACAGCTGTACATTAGAGTAGTTATGTGGGCTTGGAAAAAAGCCACGTTAGAGTGTCTTAGAGATGAGGTAACTGTGAGACTCAGTCAATGCCCTGGGCCTCAAGTCAGTGGTGAGCTGATGGCCTTTATGTTCAGTTGACCTGTGCATGGAAAAATCACCCTATAAATGGAACACTCTTACTGACAGTTGAAGAAGTCTCAAGTCTACGGCCCAAACATCTACTTCTCCACACAGCATTCTGGCACAAGTAGTAGAGATGGACAGGTGCCTTGTGGCCCTGGAAGACTGTATGTCTGGGAAAAGGCAGCCTTGCAGAACTGGGCATGGTCATGGGGGCTTCTGTATCCAACAAAGGGCAGCTGCTGGGCCTGGGAATAAGCAATCTATATCTGAGGGACTCTGGGTTGCCACAGGCCTGACAACTATTGACCACACCAGCAGGCTGGACAAAGACCCCTAGTCCAGTGTCACCTGTTTCTCCTCTGACTTTGCCCAGTCAGGTCCAGGAAGCAAGGGGACCAGGCCCAGGCCCAGAAGCCTGACATTAGGTAAGAGGCCACAGGGTAGTTGTGTCAGAGTGTTGAGAATCTTAATTATTAGCTGACACTGTGCTCTCTCCCCATCTGAACTGTGAAGCTGAGGCCTCACCTAAACTATCAGTGTCATTGCCTATGCCAGGACCACCCTAGCAGTGGTGGAACCCAACAGGGCATGTTGTGGGCTCTGCTCACATCTCATATCACCTGGCACTACAAAGGCTGCTAGGTCAGGGCCCTGAGGCTCTCCAAGCCCCACAATCCTCATTGTAATGCTCCCTATTATTTATATCGGGGCATCCTGAGGTATGCCCAATCCTGTCTCCATCCCAGGAGAGAAACAATTCCATAGACTGAGAGCTCAGAGACATGACAATCCCCCCAGCTTATGTCTGGGTCTGTCCATAAGCAGCTGAGCTCAGACCTATGGAGATACTAATAGCAGCATTTCTACCCTGACCCTTTTAAGATTGTACCTGGGTGATGGTACCTGGATATGCTCAGATAGGCCAGGCTTGGAAACTTGCATGGGCAGAGGGTCAGAAGTAATTAGGTGCTGGTGATCATGGAGAGAGAAGTGAAGGCATAAGAGATAGTCAAGCAAAACTGAAGAGAAGAAACAGTCAATGTAGGTAACTGAGGACACACAGTGCCAAATAATGGTGATACTGTAGAGTGAGAAGAAAGGGAGGGGAGGGAGCGGGGAAGGATGGGTGGAGGGATGGTAATTGATGGGAACACACCTATGGTGAATTTTACAAAAGTGCCTGTAAAACTTACTGAATGTAGAATATAAATGTCTTAACATAATAACTAAGAAAATGCCATGAGGGCTTGGCGCCTATAGCTCAACCGGCTAAGGCGCCAGACATGTACACCTAAGGTGGCGGGTTTGAATCCCCAGCCCGGACCTGCCAAACAATAATGACAGCTGCAACCAAAACATAGCCGAGCATTGTGGCAGGCACCTGTGGTCCTAGCTACTTGGGAGGCAGAGGCAAGAGACTCACTTGAGCCCAGGAGTTGGAGGTTGCTGTGAGCTGTAATGCCACGGCACTCTGCCCAGGGGGACAGCTTGAGGCTCTGTCTCAAAAAAAAAAAAAAAAAAAAAAAATGCCATGAGGACTATATTAACCAGTTTGATGAAAATATTTCTAATTGTATATAAAATCAGCACTTTGCACCCCATGACTGCAATAATGTACACAGTGGTTATTTAATAATAAATAAATAAATAAATAAATAAGTAAAATAAAGTTCTTAAAATAAAAAAAAAATAAATTACACTCAAGCAAAAAATATAAAATAAACAATATAAAAAAGGTCACTCCTGGGGGCACAAGCACAAGGTGGCCTACATTGAACTTGCTGAACAGCAGCATCAAAGCCCAGGGGAATGAATTTCCAAAAAGGGGATCCCACACAGTTGCACAAAAATTAATGTAAATGGGTAATTCAAGCATCAGTGCTTATAACACTAAAGAGTTGGAAACAAAACTGTTCAGCAAGAATAAGCAAAATCAAACATCAGTCGTTCACATAAGGAGCATCCCAAGGCTGCTACAAAAATAACAAGACCACTTTGTATGTGAACTGATACAACATGACATTAAACAGCAAGCTGTACTTAGAGTGTTATCCCAATTCTGAGGTGCAAAAAGTCACATCCACTCTAGTGTTATCCAGAAGATGTCTGGAAGGAGGTTCAGGAAACTGTCACCACCTGTGAGAACAATGCCTGAGCAGCAGGGAGATGTTCACCTTTACTTGCACACTTGGGGCTCACGTCTTTATCATGAGAATGTAACAGGTTAAAACTTAGAAACACACATATATGTGAAAAGATAGCTGCTGCAAGAGTTAGGCCTCCTCTAGGTGTTTTGACAGATGAGTTTCTGAGGGGACAGAAGTATGTGTGACCTGCTCCTCACCAGACAGCTTGATATATAATGTACCACATGCATCTGCCTTACGAATAAAACATGGAAAATGAGCAGGGAATAGGACCTCCAGCTTCTCAAACCAAAACCTATCTTTCTCTCTCTCTCACACTGTCTCAACACAGGGACCAGGGATTCAGGGAGAGCCAATTCCCAACAGATTCCCACCTGCTCACTCTGAAGAACTTCTGCTCCAGCACCGAGAGCTCCCACTGCAGGTTGTCTAGCCCTTTATGTGCTGTGACTTTCTGATGTGCTTTTGTGCACTGAAGAGAATATAGGCAGTGGGCAGAGAAAGTACTCAGAAAGTACTCAGGATACACAGGCATCCATGTAACACAGGCTCCTGAGGGACAGCAAGGCCGAAAATAATAGCCAGGAAGTCTTGGCTCAAAGACACAGCAGCCAAATCCCACACTGAGGTCAGAGTGACAAGGGGAAGTTCAGTGCTTGTCTACAAAACTTCCACTGAATCTGTTCCCCAGGAGTACAACAGTTGAAGATAGAGATTTCAGACTCCCATCCTGCCCTAAAGGCCAAGCCCTACATGGGGACTCAACGGCCCCCAGGTTCCATCTCTCCTGAGTGCAGGGAGCACATGCCAAGGAGGTGAAGGCTGCAGAGAGTCACAACCAGTTCTGGCTTGTCTGTCAACCAGTTCTGGCTTGACTGTCTCCTAGTTTATGAACTGTTTCCGCATCTCCCTCATCTCATCCCAAGCCTTCTGTAGAGGGTCTGCCAGGAGCTTGTTCTACATGAACACCACTGATGCCTAATACTCCAGGCGCTCCTCCTTCTTCCTCATGTCTTCCACTTGCTCCTGTGGGTACAGGTAGAGGCACAGGTGTGGCTCAGTGGATGGTACCAATGGGCTGTCACCTTGTAGTTTAGACCTGGATGCATTTCTGCCCACAGACACATCCTGTCAGCTTCAAGATGTGGAGGACCTATGCCTCTTCTGCATATAAGGAGAATATTCTGCACACGTTCAACATACTCTGAATTTTCTGTGAATGCACTTTCTGTGCACTAAAAAACTATACTCAGCAAAGACCAAGGCCCTCTTCATGCTGCAAGTGTTGTGAGTTTCTGCTCCCTCCACTTCCTTCCCCTCCTCCCATTCCCCCTGGGCAACTTCCTGTCCTAAAAGTGTTCTCTGAGCCTCTGATCGGAGACGCAGGGAAAAGGAACTGCAGATGAGATGAATGATTTAAAGGGAGGTCAAGACTCACTCAGGTCAGTGACCAGGCCTGATTTTACTGATTATCTTATATACTTTCAAACATTCAATAAGAATTTTACATAGATACAAAGAAGTGAAGTAACAGTAGAAAGCTACCATTAAGATTACAATTCAGTGTGAAGGCTGAGGAACACATATACAATTGATTCTGTTTAGAGGAAAAACTCAGAGACTGACTTTTGTTGCTGGCCCAAACCAAAACTGGAGATTATAATGTTTATGAAGGAAGAAGACAGAGAACAAAACCGAAGGTTTGAGGACAAGTGTTCGAGCTTCAAGCTGTGACCCTGGCCTGATTCTTCTGATCTCTTCTTTGAGAGTCTTTCTGCATATTTCTGCATATCTATAGGCAGGTACAGAAGCTTGATCTTCAAACAAATGCTTCTCAGAATCAATCTCCTGGGGGAGCACATTGAAGTGAACTGCCATGTCTGAGCATGGGGTGCTTATCTCTACACTGCCCTCCTCCCATTCCCCCATCAATCTGCTCTACAGGCTTTTCCCAGCCACGTTCCCATGATGTCCAGAATAGAAGAAGCACAGAAAGTCCCAAGTTTCACTACCACCAGGTTCTCAGCAGGTGAAAAATTGTGAAAAACTCACCAGGGCCTGATTGATTACTGTTAACCATTGTGATCTAAGACATATCCATTGACTGATTAACATTGTATAATGATGACTATTGTGATCTAAGATGTATCCATTTATCGATTATTGTTATCAGATTATAACCATTGTGATTTGAACTGTATCCCTTGACAACCAAGCTGAAACCTCACCAACCCCTGCTTACATAAGTTATGCAAAAAAATGGTATAAAATACAGAAAACTCTGCATTGGAGGCACTACTTGTCTTAGTGCAATGGCACCCCTGCTCAGGTGTGAATAAAATTACCAATTATTTGCATCAGTGTGGGTCCAAGTTTGTTCTTCTTCCAGATCCTTTAGGACACTTCATTTGGAGGCCACAGAAAGGTCCTTGCTGGTCCTTGCCCTCAGACCCCACCCTCCACCTGGACCCGCCACCGGCCAACAGCTCAAGGGGAAGGTCTCAAAGAAGATGTTTCTCCACCTGGGGGCTCTCAGCCCGTGACAAAAAAAAAAAAATCTCGGATCTCAGGTTTCCAAATTTTGCATTTTGTTGATGTGATTGTGGTGACTTGGGTAAGTCTGTCCGGATCTCAAGAGAACTGCGGGGAACTTGACCAGCTGGACACAGCTGAGGGTCAGTCCCTGAGACAGGAGGAAAGATGTCTCCCAGTCTCACTGGTTTGTCAGTCTTTTATGTGGTTGTGAACCATTTGTGTCATTGTTTTTTTTTTTTTTCTTTTTTTTATTGAATGTTAACTATGTACATTGATACTCTTCTGGGGTACAGTGTGGGGTTTTCACATGCATTCTGAAATACTTCCATCAAACTGGTCAACACAGCCTTCATGTCATTTTCTCA